>JAOTQY010000001.1:9247538-9261641 GCA_026413445.1 Dolichallabes microphthalmus
ACTTTCGCCTTCACAGACACACACAGACACACACACGCTTTCTCTTTGCTCTACACAGAAACACTGCTCTGTCGTGATTCTTTTAAAAGGTAAGGTGCAGGTTAATTTGTTTTATTTTTACTTTATAGCATTGATTCCATTAGTGTATCGCTCAATCGAGTGTCATTAGAGAAATTTCTTGTTTATTTTCCCAATAAACGGTGTTTCCGTTGTGTGTGTGAAAAGAGTGCAGGAAGGGTAACTGTGTAAGACGAGAAGGGGGAGAGGGGAGCTTACTTTAGATTCACATACACACACACACACACACAAACACACACAGCGCCTGCGCGCACAAACGGAAACACTTAGCTGTCGAGATTTATTTTTCCTTTTTTTTAAGGTAAAGTGCAGGTTAATTTGTTTTATTTTTACTTAATATTCTGTGTACATTTTTATGCATTTATTTTTTTGGGCTGTGGAATGAATTATTTGAGTTTCCATTATTTATTATGGGAAAATAAAATTTGATTTACGAGTGTTCTGGAATATCAACCCGCTTCCAAAACGAATTATGCTCGTTATCCAAGGTTCCACTGTATAAACTTATTGTGCCATAAAAAAATCAAGGTGCAGTCTTAGCAACCATAGCAAGCTGCTGTAAAAAAATGTTTATTACTACGTTTTCCTGTAAACAGATAGAAATAAAACACAACTAATTTTATGATTTGCACTATATTCATCTTTATTTTTCCTACCAGAGACACATCAGGATTTTGAAAATGATCTGACAACGTGACATAACAAAGTTCTTAGATATAGATTATGATGTATCTAATCAGTCTCATCAAAATGCTTTCTAGGAATGGTATCTCACAAACTATAGTTATGACTAGAATTTTCCTAACGCATTTTTTTCAACCACAGAAGTATAGTGCGAAATGTATAAAAAATTTATAATTCGGTATCAGAAACCAAACTGTTCAAATTGTGGCAACACTAATATGTGCATCACATGTACAGTATAAACACAAACATCTGCACACAAAACAGAAATACAACTCAACTAATTTTATGACTCAAGCTAATTATAGACCCAATTAGACCCTTTATTTTGACGTCTCTAACAAGTTTTGTTAAATTGTATCTAGATAAAGTATCTTACAAACTAATTAGGCCGATATATAACACACTTTTCTAATCTTAACTACAGTCTCTCACTCATGTCCAGTACCTGTAATTCAAAAGTATTGGTATCGAAAGAAAAAATTTGGTATTGTGATTAAAACACCTACTGTACACTGGAGCTGCCTCACATACAACATCCAGTAGCTACAAACTGAACTCATAATAACCCTGAGATACATTCACTGTTTAGTAGAAACAAAATAGCATGTCTAACACATCCGATCAATATCAGATATAAAATTTGACTCCAAAACCAAACAACAGCTTCTAAACATCAGCCACTAATAATTTCTAACAACATACAAGTACCTTACCCAGAGGCATCTCAGGAATGTCCAATACATATATTACACCTACAGTATAATCTAATGCTGGTGACCTTGACTGAGGTGAAAGCTGGTGTAACCACAAAAGGCCGTGTCCTTAAAGGACCCTGTGAGAGTTTTACCCTGTATTACAGTTTTCCAATTACAGAAACTACAACTACAGAAGCTTTGCCGTAGAGAAAAATATTTTTAATATTATTACTATTATATATCATTTTCTATAACATCAGCACTGTAAAGAGTTTGGCTGTAAGGCAAACGTTCTAGTCCAACATGCATCAATCTGGCTTCATCCGACATTCTTTTTTTCCCTTTTTATTAGCACATACCTGTATTATTTACATTTTACAATTATGGCTTATACTGTCCCATTGGAGACTATTAACAAGCAAGGCTCACATACTGAGAATTTAATTTAAAAAATCTTGACACTCCTACAACTTTGATGCTGGTTGTCTCGGATCGCCCCAAATCAGCAAATACTGATACACACACGTTCTAATCTTGACCCATGACCAAAACTCAACCTGACTTAACATGCCAAGCGGCATTGTTTGTATCGAAGATTTAAAAAAGGCAGAGTAGGGAAGACTTGTCCACTTTATTAGGAACTTATCTATTCAGCCAACATGCGATAAGTGATTCGGTTCTTGCGAGTTTGAGATAAGACCGTGCCCATGATACAGTACGTGATATGTTCAAAGTTCTTATTCTTGGCAGACTGCAGTGGTTTTCTGCTGTTGTAGCCCATCCACCTTAAAATTTAACACATAGTGCATTTTGAGATACTTTCCTGCTCATCACGGTTGTAAATAATACTTATTTGAGTTATTACTGTATATACTTCCTGTCTGCTCAGAGCATCCATCAACATTTTCTTTGTTCTCTCTTTTCAATAAGGTGTTTCATCTACCTGACATTCAGTGCACAGGATGTTTTTTTTTTTTCTTTTTTCGTTTGCTGCACTATTTTTGTGTAAACCGTATATACTATTGTTTGTAAAAAGGCAGTTTCTGAAATACTCAAACCAGTCGATGCGCCACCAACAAACCCTGTTACAGTTAAAGTCACAGACATCACACTTTTTCTTCATTCTGATGTTTGATATGAACTTCAACAAAAACCTTTGACTTGTACCTGCATGATTTTTTTCCCCTTGCACTGATGACTCATGAAAAAAAAAACACTACTGTATGCTTGACTGAAGATATTTCAGTTTAGCCCAAGTGTACACAAGCACGGCAGCATTGCACTGGGCTGCCTGTTCTCGGCTCATTGATAAGATCGTTGTACAGTCTTTTATAGAATAACCCATGTCAATCGCACCTCTTATCTGGCTCTATGACACATCTCTCACTCTCTCTCATCTTCTATACCGCTTTATCCTGTATTCAGGGTCTCGGGGATCTGGAGCCTATCCAAGGAGGCCTAGGACACGAGGCAGGGTACAGTACACCCCTGTAAATTGGAACGCCAATCCATCACTGGGCGTTCTATGACACATCTCTGACATATCTCTTGACATATCCGAGAACACATCAAGGCACACAGACTTCTTGTTTTACTCGATTGCTGCTCCACCGCATTCTTCTTTTGACAATAATTCGATCTTCACCTTTTCTTTCGTCCTTGTTAGGTCTGTAAGTCAAGATTTCATGAGTACAATTTAGCCTGAATCAAAACCACTCAGAGGTAAAGTTCTCCACTAGGAGCCAGAGAAGCATGTGAAAAGATTACTCGAGCGGCCAACTCCTACTAATTTGCTCTCGAATGAACTGCTCGGACGGCGATTGGCCATCGTACTGCAGCTTCAAGTAGAAATTAGGATCAGGTGTTTGTGAAGGACCTCATACATGCCCTTAACATTCTTCGAAGGAACAGGAGGACCGGGAGTTTAGATCCTACTGAGAATCTGAGCTTTAAAGCTTTTTGTACAGTATCTCTGCCAGAACCTCTCACACACACAACCTATTATAATATTAAAGCCTGAATCAAAGATACCCAAAGAGAGGCAGTGAAGAAATGGTTGCAGTGATTTAGCGCACACACAGTCACCTCTGTTGTGACGTTTGAGAATAACGTCAAGCCGATGGCATTTCGCTTACCTTCAGCACTTCGACGGGCACCTGCATCGGCTCTGGGTAGTGCACGGGTGCGTTGATGGCGGGTGTGGGAGCAGAAGGCCCGGGCGGCCGCTGTTGCCCGTGGTGCAGGTGACGCTGGCGCTCCCGCTGCTCCTCCTGCTGCATTTGTTCACGCATGAGCAGCTGGCGCATGCCTACGCGGGACACCATGGCAGGGGGGCGTGGGGGCCGGGCAGCTGCCGCACAGTCCAGCACGAAAGATGGTGTGATAGCTGCAGGGGAAGATGGAAATCAGAAAGAGATGAGGGTCCACACTGGAGGAAGTAGAAAAAAAAAGAGGTAAGAATACATCACGTAGTACGCTTAACACGGGTATTAGTTGTACATGACTTCGATGCACCTGCTTCAAACAGGTCAGGGTGATGAATTAAACCGTCTTATCGAACATATCCTGTACCATAATGATCATCAACTGTTTTTTTGGACACCTGCCTTGATATAATCCCCATCTCATCCAATACACCTGCATAACCTGACCAGCTGTGCTGGAACTGCCGGGAGACTTCCAGGAACACCGCTTCATGTGGCAGGAGTACGGACGGGTATCTGAGTGCAATGAAATAAATAAGGCCTAAAGCCAAGCAGTATAAGCACGTCTCAGATTGAGGAAGTCATGTGAGGGTCATGTGTCCTACTTGTTTTCATCATGTGAGCGGCATGTCCTGATGGGGCACACCCCCAAAAATTCTCATGCTAAACCTTTTTTTCATCTAGAGGACTGGGGAGTCCCTACAAGTTTGAGTTCCCCTTTTTATTTCACAGTTGCGACCTGATGCAAATCACCCATGACTTTGCTCTTTTCTGGTTGTTAGACCATTAAAGAGATCAGTGTTTCAAGGGTGGACAAATAACAAGTCCATTACATAGCCTACTAGACAAGTGAAAGCCAAGTGAGCTCAAAATGGTAGGCGGTTTGTCTAGTCTGGTCCAATCTCAATCAAAACATTAGCAGGAACAAAAATACGTTAAAGCGAGATTGACAGATGAATAAAGTTGTGTGAAGAAAAACAACAACAACAACAACAACAACAACAAGTCCAGGCTTGTGTCTTCTGTGTTTCATCCCTAGCTGTTTGGAATGAGCTGGCTCATGTGAATTCTTATGCATTTGGCAGTGTGATGTGCATGGCTGGTGCAAAAGCCAGCTCTAGTTGTTAGCATTTACCGCTGACCACGTAAAAAAAAAAAAAAAAAAAAAAAAAAAGAGGGATAGAGGCTGGATATGGAGAAAAGCTTATTGTGGACGAGGTACAATAAGCAAGACAGCTCCTATTGAGATAGCACTGAAGCTGCATTTAGCCCTCTGTTTATATTTCAGTGGCTGATTTAGACACACACACACACACACACACACACACACACTCAGATGCACATACACTGCTGGCTTTGTGGTGACGGATAGTCATCGGAAACTCTCCGGCTTTGTCACCAGGGCCATAGTTTGACTTCTGTCCAGCAGAACCAAGAACCAAGCTCGGGGACTGAGTGGCTCGGGGACAGCAGACACACAGCTGGCCTGACTCACAGCTGCTGGAACACCAGAGATTAGGATTAGGTGCGCAGTAATGTATTAATGACCCTCACAAAGCGAGAGATGGCGGATTACTCCTGATGGCTTTGGTTATACCGTTATTGTGATCGGTCCTGATTTAGATGTACAACTTGTAATAGACATCAAACAGTGCAGTCAAAAGTGTTGTAAACGCTGTAAAGCCTTGCTTCCTGGCTGGTCTGACTTCATACAGGCATGGTAAGCTTTCGTAGTTTTCAGCATGGCAGAACCCTTCACTTCGAGTCTCTCCCACTCTGCCCATGTGGAATGCCAAGCTTTTGAATGCACTGACTGTGACGTGCAAACGTGCAAACTCGCACAAGTTGCCTATTGTCAGAGCCGGGCCACGATATCACAGTACGTCCACATCAAAGAAGAGGGAGGGAAGAAATCTCATGGCAATGGAAAAGAAGGGTAGAGGAATGGTCTTATAGACACATACACACACACACACACACCCTCTCCACAGTGTTCCTAGAGTGTTAATATGCCACGCTTTTTTTAGCAGCCGACACTTCCATGTTAAGTAGTGCCTTTTAACAAGGCAGTCTTAATGCTTCTAAATCTGTGGGCTACAGTTAACTGGCTTGTCGGTAGTCTGTAGCAATGTTGAGAAATCATGCTGATCTTAGAATATGTTTTTTGGTTAGTTGATCGCAACAACCGAATGGTCACAGTGAGTACAACTACAGAATTTCCAACACAATGGAAAGAGGAAGGATTGTAATTGCAGTTCTACATTAAATCCCTCCAAAACAATACAATTCATATTAACACCGACTAACACGGAGACTCAAGCCGGTCGTACCTTTGGTCAGACATATAATTTACAAAGTAATGTCACTCAAGAGAAATGCGAACACCTTGGATGCGTCCTTGATTCGTCCTATTTTTACAGTAGTTGCAACACAGAGCTGTTGTCCACAGGCTCAGGAACAACCTGACCTTAGTCTTTAGGGTACACTCGCCTTCCCCACCCAATGTCTCCCCGTTTCACCCTCTCCTCCTGTCTCGAGCACAGCGGTGAGGCAAGAAGGACCAAAATAGCCTCGTTCGCTTTCTGTTCCTCATTTCGGATACACCCTTTTCCCCTGGGGTAGCTCTAACCAGGGTCTAAGTGAAATACAGAGCCACGTCTAATGTGTACAATGAACTTTCACTGACAGTTTGACAGTATGGGGTTTTACAAGCCTGAGCAGGTGATTTGGAGGAGTGGGGTGGGGTGCTGGGGGTTCCCCCCCAGAGATGTTTTCAGAGAGCTAGATCGATCGGTTCTGATGCCTTTTTATACAGGAAAAGTCGATAAACAGATTCAAAGACTAGTTCGAGTTGTCAGGTGCCTCATCTCAACTCCTAACTCAACTCCTAACTTAAGAATTTATTGTAAGATGATGAAAAAATGGTCCTGAAACAAAAATTATAGTCTGAGAAAAAAAGTCTTTGGAGTAAAGTCATCGAATTCAGTCTTATTAGCAATTTAAGTCCTGACTGGTTGTCTGGATTCTGTCTGTGCAACCCCACGCTTTTTCCCTTCCTCTTTTATGTCACGCAAGCCAGAAGCTTAGCGCAAAGCTGAAAAACAAAATGCAAAGGTGCACAAACATAACAAACTTTGACTCAGAAAGGTGTTGAAACAATGAAGATCTTTGAGGAAGCCGTGTTCAATTAATCAAATTAAACATTGAGGTTTATGCATAAGAATCACTTTTTGTTTAAAGGCTACTGTGCTCATCCCAGGAATTAATACACTTATACTCATAACAGCCTTTTAACACACTTAGTACTGTCTGACTTTACAGTACACATTTACAGACAAAGAGTAATGATTTATAATCCAGTGTAAACCAGAAAAGTTCCTTTTGAAGTCTGGTTCCTCTCATGTTTTTTTTTTCTTCTTCATCTTGTATCAGTTTCCAGAGATTTTCCTCGCCATTGTCACCTCTGGCTGGCTCATTATGGATCTAAAGTTACTGTATCCTGATTTTTGGAACAATATACTGTATATCTGACAAAAGAAAAAAAGTCTTAACTAGTGGGCTGTTGGCAGCAAAATCTATATTGCGTAAAAATTATGTTCTTTTTTATCAGGGTTTAAATGTTAAAAGTTATATTTAAATTATATTTGGCTGCTGCAATCGGCGAGCTAAGCACTGCAAAATGCTAATAAATAGAATTTACTTTCAATTTCTGAGGATAAACAGAAGTTGCTGAACGCTCTGTTATCAACGTCTAATCAATTTCTAACATCACGTCCCATGACAGAAGTTCCCCGAATGATGTAGCTGTCATGTGCAGTGGAGTCACACCACTAGAAACGCCCATCCGAGAAACGACGATCCCACTACGGGCTTCAACCTCCTTTTATACATATATATATAAAAAAACAAAACACATAAACATCACATTGCATATGATTCTTATTGACTTCTGTTTTTACACTATGTGAAGCAAGTCAGTTAGATCCTCATATTATACCAAATAGAGAAGTGCACTTTTGCAAGCCAGCCAGTTTCATTTTTCTGTAAAAGACTGATTGAAATAAAGTAAAAACTTCCGATGTGAAATCTCTCCAAACTTCAGGAACCTTATGAAAAGAAATATAAACAACAACAAAAAATAATATTAATTAATAATGACGTAAAATGTTACACAATTATTTGAAGGTTCAGTCAGTACAACCTGCACAGGAGGCAATATCTTATGGACGTTGGTCATGTTTTGGGTGTTAGCATTTATCTAAAATTAACAGCAAATTATTAAGCCATGGTTCACACCGCAGGAGTAGCAGTTATACATGAGTGTTGATCTAAATACTACTGGAGCAACCAAAAGAAATTTCCCAAAGTAAACCTGAAGTTTCAGTTCCAGTCTGTTCTCAACAATGCACTACAGAAGGAACTTCCAGAGACAAATGCATTATGAATTATGAATATTATCGAATATGGTGGAGATTTAGCATCTATTTTATCTATTGTGCTGCCATAATTTACTATTTATAAAATACCAATTCAAATGCATTTACGACATTCTTTCTTCTTCATTTAATGCTTTTTGTTCAATGCCACTCTATTTCATACACATAAATACAGACACTACTATATATCAGAAATACTTTTTGGCAAAAAATTCCCCCCAATTTTGCGCTTTTTCTTCAAGATCAAGACAGAGCATTCTTTTTTTTACAGTCCATCACCGAAATCAATTAGTGGCTGGGGTTAAAAACACAACACAGTAATAGAAAGACGACAATAAAAGGGCTCGCCAGTTCCATCTAAGGCCTATCTACTTATTGTGATCATGTGACTCGCTCATGCTTCTTGTTCACTTACAATAAAGATAATGTTGGATTAAAATGAAGTGTATGTAATACATGTGTAATTTTAATTGTGACTTCCTCCAGTTCTATGTGAAGACACACCTATCACTTATTCCATCCAAATCGATCATAATTATCAACACTGGGATATTTATACACTATCGTGAAAAAAAAAGGAAATCACGTCACTATTTGTGGCAGGAACATTTTGGAAAGTGGATTGACTGATGGATTATGGTTTCATTATTTATGTCCATCCATAATTCAAGCTGACATCTCTAAGCGATGGCTGGTGCAATGCCCTTTGCGTTCACGCCAGCGGGCATGGCTGTATTGAAAGGTATGCTGCTGAAGGCCCCAACCTCTAGCAGGCCACAGGCACTTACACACACCTAATCTTACACCACAGGCAATTTGGAAATGTCAATCAGGGTACAAAGCACACCGGGTCTTTTAAATGTGTAAGGAAACCAGTCTACCTGGAGGAAAACCACCAAGCACAAGAAGAACATGCAAACTCCATGCATTCAGACAGCAGGCAAGAACCCCAACTGTGTAAGGGGGACAGGGCTAACCACCAAGCCATCAGACATGTGACCTTTCTGAAACTACATCTTTCTATACCTTTGTTTGCTTAAAAGGGAACATTTACATGTACAGAAACAATGCAGCCTTTAATTCGACTTGTATTCAAAACTAAATCTCACTCTCTGCACTACTACTGTATAATATACAGAACATTGCTAGAGAGCACCAATGCTTTCTGACCTCTCGCGACACTACATTTTACTAATTAAATTTTGATTCCTTGCCTCGAAGCAAAGAGCCTTTGTTTACTGTGCCTCAAATTAGCTGATGAACCGCTGCCATTTTTTAAACTCATGTTATGTCATAAACTGAGCTCTAAGTGCACATTTCATTATATCCCTAAACAACACACGAGCATAACCCTAACAAAACACATAAAACCCTTGGAAAACTTCCTGGATTGCTTACAGAGGCCTTGTTCAATGGTGCGTTCTCTACCGCTTTTGTGTGTCGCTATTTATTTGTCTCACAGGACGAGGTCACAATTATCTCTTTGTGCAAAAAAATTACTGAAAGTGATCCGGGTGTCACTCCGCTACATTGAGCCTTCTGTCTCCTTGCGCTATGCCGGGGACAGTCTAACAACTGGGGGGAAAGAGACCTGCGGTATGCGAGGTGACGGCTTCAGAAAAGTGTAGGTGTTCAGAGGGCTGCACGATTTCACACTCACGGCTCCTGACAGAGGCTAATAACCCTGCAACAGCTGCATGGCAACAATAGCATGTGGCTTATTTTTAGAGGTGCACTTACCACAGGGAGCATAGCTAGAGTTACATGGGGTGAAATGTAAGAGTAACTTGACGTTAATCGTATAAACACACCACTTTAACACCTACAGGCTCGAACCAGAAATTGCTAATTTAGAGTATATTTAAATAATCCTCAATAAATCAATCATACAAAAGAAAAAAACAAGGTACCAAGGAGCCCAGATAGTTTATCAAGATATACAGTAGCTGTCCTTCAGTACATTTTATGTATTCCTTCCACATGTATGACTGCGCAAATAACAGCTGAGGTTCAGCAGTTAAGAAATGGTCTAAGACTACTGATCAGAAGGTTGTGGGTTCAAGCCCCAGCACTCCCAAAACTGCCATTGTTGGCCTCTTGATCGATGGTCTCACCTCTAGCTACATAAAAAGCTCTATCAAAAAGACTATTACTTCAACTGTGCTGTACCGCATATATAACAAATAAAGGCCGCTTCTTCCCATGCATTAGACATTTCCATACGCATATAAGGGGAGATGACATATGACCTGTGCCATAACCGGTACAGTACATCAGTAAAGAGTACAGAGATTTATGAACTGGAACAGTTATATGACTTCATTACGTTAATTCTTTATCTGTTGTTGTCTCATAACAGTTGCCACAAATAACAGTGATAAAAGATGACCTGGTCAACCTACCTGGCCTTGTGTATTCAAGAGTCCCAGCCATGCTTCATATCAGATTCAAAGTTTTGTAACAAATCCCAAAAAGTAAAGCATTAAGAAACAAAAGTCACAAATTGAATCCCACGATGTGACCGCTTGCTACCGAGATGTGAACCTCAGACCAGTTCGCTGTCTAAATGAACATCACAATGAGCATTGATATCGGCACTGCTCGATTTAACGGCGCCGGAGCTGGTGGTGGCAACCACTCCTCGTGAGACTGAGGGAGAATAAGACCTACAGGAAAAGCCTTAGTCATGCACGAAGCCCTGTTGTCCAGCGTCTACAGCTCCCTTCTTCCCCCGCCTCCACTTCCCCTAAATTACACAAGAGATGTTTGGAAGTCTCAGGGAGGAACAACGGCCCTTAGTGTCCCAATTCCCTTTCCTAGAGCGGTGTTCTCTTCTACTTGTCTTAGGGAACTAGTGTGGCTGTTGTGGGCGTCTGCTGAATCAGTCGGCCGAATGGATGAGCACGTCGTTTGCGTTGGATGAGTGTTTACACAAACTTAGCATATCGGACTTATTGTAACAGCCTATGGAAATCCTATACAGGAGTATTTTACATTACTGTTTTTTTTACATACATAACTGCGGTGTATTAATGAATATAGGTGAATCAAGAGCAGGGGAGGTGAACTTGTATTTGCCTTGGAAAGAGACAAAACGGGTGAAAAAAGGAGGAAGCTACAACCACAGAATTACACATGGTGATACATATAAATGTCATGCATATTGCTCCCCCTGACTCTGGGTCTCTGCGTGAACCCATTAAGTTAAACTAAACTATTAATGTGTAGATATCATGGTTAAGATAATTATCTGAAAGACAATTGCAGTTAACTGGGGGGGGGGAATAATAATAATAATTTCAAAATTATATATATATATAAGCCTGTCACCTCCAGTGGTTGCGCAAACTACTTTGAGGCCAGACAATGTCACTTGTACCTTTAGGGAATAAATTCCACCTCAGCACACTCTCAGGTAATAACGTTCGCTTTTTCACAGAGTGACTACACACTTGTCATGGTTTATCTATTACTTAAGGAAATTTCAATATAATCTAGACTATGCATGTCACGTGTACAGATCTGCTCCAGAACACAAGATTTATTATACTTCAGGAAATCAGAACAAGACTAATTAGCAGCTTTAAAGATCCAGAGTGTGCACATGACGTAACATATTTTTTTTTTTGCTCTGCTTGTTTTTGGGTCAGGAACAATCACCTGGGTGAAAACTATTAAACAGTCCTATAAATAATTTATTGCTCATGAATAATGTCAATTTAAATGAAACTCGGGTTATAAGGGTTAAAGATCAGCAACACAAATGAAGCTGGCTTCAGGTGAACTTGTTCATAAATTATTCACCGGAGCATGAAATTTCATATTCATGATAGCCCTGTTATTTCAAACATTTTCTTCCTGAGTTTGTATAAAGAGAATAACTAATTGAAACCTCAACTGGCTTCAAATCATATGCATTGGGGATGAGTTACTACTAATTGTAGTTAGTACTACAATTACACCCACAAACGCTTGTAAAAAACAGTCACTTCGTATTAAATGGGATTAAAATATATAATAATAAAAATATATAAATAAGAGTCCTTGTTTGATTTACAAAAAAAAGAAAATGCAGAATAGGAGGACAAGATGCAAAGACTCAGCTGGCACATATGTCAGTTCTGTAGACACGGCATCTTGTTGTAATATTATGTAAGACTCTTTAGCCAAGTGATAAATACTGACCTAATACGGAATGTCTGGTGTATCTCTAACAGGCCATACAAACCCCCGGCGCTCTGCATGCCATCATCAGCTTCTTCCTGAAAACATCAGGTTTCCATATGACCTTTAGACTCCTAATTTTTAAACATGGTATCATAGAGGGTGCGGTGGTGTGAGTGAGGACGAACTGTGTCAGCTTACACTGACATAAGTCAAAAAAACTTCTACTTCTTTGTCTGGAAATTTTCCTTTTTAGTGCTTTGCCTACATTTTGGCGTTGATTTTCCGTTTGAGTTTGATGTTTTATGGAGTTTTAGTAGCTAAATGAGTTTTGGCATTCGTCAATGTGCATTATAGGGTTAAATATTTGTAGAGCCCTAACCAATCACACCCATATGTCCCTATACTGTATATTTTGAACATCCTATTCCAGATTTAATTCCCAAGAACCGTAATATATAATGGTGATCTTCACATACTGTACATTTGGTCTTATTGTACACAAATCTAATCAGCATTGCCAAACCTTGTTGTTGTTGTTTTTTTATACTGGGTTTGCATGTAAAAGAAAATTGTTCTGAACTTTCAGGGGTATCTGTCTGTGAAAAGCCTGGGAACTCCCACATTGAGTATAAACAAAAAAACATGGGTCATTGAAGGTCACTTGTAATAAACAAGTATTTTCGTGACTGTGTTAGCTGACTCACTGTCAGCCGGTGGTGACTTGGATGTTTCTGTGGTATACTGAAACCTAAAGGAAGTCGTGCTGCCTCTTGTCCCTGGTGACATTTCTGAAGATGGTGAAGCAGGGCTAATTATTATGCAAGACAGGAAGCATCTGTGTTGCCAGGTTGAGAACCAAACACACTACATTATGTATTTAATTCTGTATGTAACTATAAATTAATCAAGTCAGCAGAGGTTACTAACAATATTAACTGATATTAACAAGCTATTTGACAAGCCTTCTTTTCTAGATTTGGTCAGACACTAGATCACTCACTAATTTCATAAAATCAAGAATATGTGAGGTTTTTATGAGGGATTATAATAAACATGAGGAAGCGCAATTCAGAAGCCTGTTATACAGATTAGACTCTGTCATGCGTATTGAGAAGTAATTAATGTTAGTAATACTGAAATGACCAAATTCACAAGTGGTTTCTATTTCCATTCATAACGTAATATATTATGATAAACCATAATTACAGGGGAAACACATTCCTGTGCAACTCTTGAACCACATTTTGAGCAACAAAGCATTTAGTACAAATGTTTTACTGTTATATGTGCCTAGGGAAACAATAAAAAATTAGCTTGCCACCTCAGCAGCAACCTCATTTCCCCTCTCATTTCCTGTCTCATCCTCATTTCTCATCTGATCCAATCTTTCAGTATTCAGCATCACCAGTATACTAATCACCATCCTGATCATCTGTCATCATCTGAACTTTTTTCTCACTGGTTCCTGCCTTACGTTTGATGATTTTTTTAAAGTAAGTCTAAACAAACATTAAAAAAAAATACTTTCCTCTGAAACAAGTTAGGTACAGGGACTGCACTGAAAATCAGAGACAAAAAAATCCCTCAAGGAAGCCTGGAGAACTATTCCTCAAGATTATATTAAAAAATACAAGAAAGTCTGTCTCTTTGGAAGTAAAATATGAAGAAATGGGTGGCGCAAGACTTTTGCACAGTACAGTATAACGTACAGTATAATAATACAAAACGGATTCCAAAAAAGTTGGAACACTAAACAAACTGTGAATAAAAACTGAATGCAATGATGTGGAGATGGCAAATGTCAATATTTTATTCAGAATAGAACATAGATGACAG
>JAOTQY010000001.1:9440103-9452112 GCA_026413445.1 Dolichallabes microphthalmus
CCATATGTGTTATTTTATAGTTTTGAAATCCCCAGTATTGTTTTAGAATGTAGAAAATAAATCACTAAACAAAAACAAAGAAATTTACAAATGTTCGAAAACTTTTGAACGGTATTGTACATATATATTATAATACTAATAATAGTAATAATTGTATTGTGCTGCAGGCTACAGTACATGTGACAAATAATTGCATCTTTATTTCATGATGCAATGTAGAACAAAGACTTCAAGGTTGTTGATCTGTCCTCCATATTCCTCATAGCTCAGTTTGGTTGAGTATCCATTGAATGTGCTAGATAAGCAGAATTCTGATCCATGGAGGCCTCACCTTGCAGGTTATAGCACGTAAAGCATCCACTGCTAATATCCTGGTGCCAGATACCACAGCACACACACAGGTGTAAGCGGAGTCATGCCTTGAGGGGTCAGAGCTGTTTTGGTGGCACAAGGGAAACCCATGCCTAACTACCTTTAATTCTACATGGTTAACTAATTAGTTTTTAGTACAGTTGTTTAGATTTGCAGACATGTTGAACTGACACTTTCACTGGCCTAGTCATAGGCAATCTAATTAATTCATCATCCCTGAATGAATACAAACAGTGGGAAGTGAGTTTAAATTTTAAGCCAAAAAAGATGAAAAACTCAATATTTGAGGTACTTCATTCACCCTATCATTTTATTTTTCCAAAAGACATTTCGCTAACATATTCCTAACTTCCAGATATGTCTCATCTTGTTAGATTAGTTTGAATAAAATCTGTTTCCTAATTCCTCTGTTTTCTCTTCTGTCATGCCAGTACATTCTCACTACCTGTATGGACACATGCTCGCGGCCTTTCGGGAGTGATATGCCAAATTTCTGGGGAAGATGTCCTCCTGCCAAATGAAACCAGTGCTTTCATGGACACCGTGCAATTGGAAGTGGGATTAGGGGGGCGGCAGAAACAAACAAACAAATGAACAAACAAACAAAAAAACTAAAGAAAAAGCTGAAATGTGAACTTTTGAACGCATTTTTTTTGCGTAGCTGCTCTTAGAGAAGATATATTGTTGTGTGAGTCACTTTCTACAGTAGTAGCCAGAAGTTATTTAGTCCTTGTGATGGTAATTTTCAGCTGGTGTACTTGGCCCTAGTGTGTCGGTTTTAGTCTATTCCCCAGGGTGTGTTGATGGCAAATTATTAGGCTTCCCCCTCTCTGGTTATGCAAGGTATTAATCAGTGTGTTTGTATATACAATTGATTATAATTGTTTTTTTTTATATATATTAAAAAAATGCATATAAATAACATATATTGGAATTGTATATGAAAAATAGTATATCAATATGATATGAATACTGACGATATGTCTCAATTGTGACTGTTTCTGTTTGTTTGAAACTCTTTGACCAGTGTTAAACTTGTAGCTACTGTTTTGGACAGTGTATCTTTGGGATTAAACTGCCCTTTTTCTGTTGATCTGAGACCACTTTTGGCTATAAAATGGTTAACACTGGGATCTAGAAGGGGGGCCAAGCTGATTCCAGGGCAGAAGAAAGGAGCTTATTATATCAGTAGCATCTGTGGTGTTATTTTTTTCTAAGTTTTTTTTTTGCAGTCACATGAACAGTGCACATCTATATGTCAGTTCATTCCCCCCCAAAAAAAACCCCTAAATAACAAAACAACCCACGTCCAAGACTTAAAGATAATGCAACTCTTCACCATAGACAGAAATGTGCATAACTAGATGTATAATGTTAGCAGGGCAACACCAAAAGCAATAGCCAGCCATGACTTTCTACTTGATACATACTTGAAAACGCAGTTGGAGACCTGGTAATAAATAAGGTTCTGTCTGACTTTCTACTGAATATTATTAACATAAAAATGAGAGATATTATATTTATTATATTATTATAAATAGTATAATTATTTGATATTAATAGCATATTAAGAGGACACATTTTACACAAAATAGCACTTGAATCAAAAACTTGACTACTGATAACAAATTACACCCAGTTCCCTTTCACGATTTTGCTACAAATTATCATGTTTTCAAATTCTTGGCTTTCTGTGGCTCCAACAAGCTCTGATGTAATTATGAATTGCTCTCAGATGTGCTATGAGGGTCTACAGATCCCAATACGGAGCACCAGAATTCTGGTGCTTGGTTGTCCAGGGGCCTTCTTCATAGCACGGTTGTAGGAACCGTAGCATGCCGTAGCTTTTGCTGTATCTTGTCATACTGTAGCTAATCGTAGTATGCTATAGGTGCTGGAGTAACTCATGGTAGCCTGCCAAAGCCCCTCTTAGGTGCTACACTAATTACCCCATAGCTTTGCCCTAGGTCTTCATGGCCCACTGGCTGGCCGCGACTGCCTGTTATTGACTATGGGCACAGGTGGCAACCCTGGCTTCAGAAAGTAAATGCCCTGCCACGTACAATATTTGTTTCTTTTGTCCATTAACTAAACCAGCAGAAAACAGGCAATTTCACTTATTGTGCTAATTAGATTAAGCGGGTTTAGTAAATGGATGAAACCAATAAATGGCAGGACTTTTACTTTCTGAAGACAGGGTTACCAACTCTAACTACGGAAGGCCATGATCAGTGTCAGGAAGCATACCGAATCATTGGGTGGATCTACAGCAAGCCTGCCAGTCATAAATAGTCATAACTCCTCTAGGAATTTTTGAAGGCTGCTCAAGAAGGACATACAGTAGCCCATGCTGGCAAACTATGAATCACTACAGGTCACCCAGGCAAGGCATGATCTTGTAGAATGAGTACTCACAACTCCTTAGAGTTTATGCATTCACATCAATTCTTAGCAAAAATCGCAAAAGTGTGATTCCACTACAAAAGTGTGATTCAGGGATTAACCAGTTTGTACTGTATAGTGGCCAAAAAGGGCACTTATCTAGCCACATTAGTTAGTTTGGATTATGTATGATTGCAGTGGAGAAGACAGCGTACCAGCTAATACCTTCTGTTTTTCATATATTTTCATTTTAATTTTTAGACATTTTACCAACTGTGTGTTTGCCCACTGTACAAGCCTCTGGGTGAGGTGTGATCATCTGGGGTTGCTTTAGTTGGTCAGGTCCAGGCTCAGCAACATTATGTGGCAATAAAATGAAGTCGGCTGATGCTAAATTTGTGAAAGAGTGGTTTTGGGAGCATGAGGAATAATTTTCAAACAACTAGCCATTACATTGTGTGTGACTTTTTAAGCTAGGCAATGCATGTAAAGGGATAAAGCTGTATCAGTGTATTGTCGGTTAAAATTCTAAATCACACAACTGTCACACAGAACCTTATCAATCCAAGAGTCTCAAATGATTTGAGAGCAAACTATTTCCTAGAATTACCTAGAGCGTTAAAAAATTAACCAAAATGTTGAAATGTTGCATAATGTGCATAATGTCCTTTTGGTGTCTTTTTGTTTTATTAATTGATTTCTTTTTTTTTATTTGTAACAGTGATTCTATTTCAAACACATGTGCCACTCAGGCAGCTATTTTGCTAATTTATGTATATGTCTGTAAGTATTTGTATATGTATTTTATTGTGTATTTTATGCCAAGTAATGAATCAAGCCATTTTTGCCTGTTTACTGAAAAGAAATAGCGTACAGAGAAATAACTGAATCCAAATTCCCACTCGATGGCGAGTATTATAATGTGTATGTGATGTAACACTGGAATATTGATTTTCCTGTGTTCCTATGGGGCACTATTGGCAGGAGAGGGACATGTTGGAGCATGCATGCCACAAACCTGACAATCGCTCTCTCTCTCTCTCTCTCTCTCTCTCTCTCTCTTTCTTTCTCATTATCTTTGTTTCTCTATATCCAGCTGAGGAAATCCATCAGCTGAACACTTAAACTTGAAACCCTGTTGTGTGCTGCTCTTTTTTATTTTTGGTTTGGTTTTCTTTTTCATTTTTATTAATTTTTTTTTTCTTTTTCTGTATCTGCCAAGTGTGCCTGATCAGTTCACAGAATCACAGATTCATGGCCCAAATGTATTTTTGTATATTTTTTGGTCTCCCCTTTCTCCTTCTTTGTCTGTCTCTGTGGTTTTACCAGACCATACACTCAAAGTAACTTATTTGACATTTTGAATTGTCCTTTTTGAATCTTGACCTGGACCAATCCCCAGCGTGATTGTCATCTCGCTGATGACATCTCCTTAATCCAGCAGATAAATGACGCGTGTAAATTTTGAACTGACAGTAAGTGAAGCCATCTGCTTTTGCACTGTGTTCTCCCGTGATTGTTGGTAGCATTTATTACCCTGCTGTTCCTCTAGTTCATGACAGTAATGTGAAATGTAAGACAGGTGCAGCACTCTCTCTCTTTCTATCCCCTGTCTTTCTCTCCCTTGAACTCTCACCTCTCTCTCTCTCTCTCTCTCTTTATCCACATCTCTCTGTTTATCTCTCCTTTTTCTCTCTATCTATCCCTCTGTGTTTCCCCATCTTTCAATCTCTTTCTTAAACGTGTGCATTTCTGTGATTGAGTCTCTCTCTCTCGCTCTCTCTCTCACTCTTTCTAGCCCTCTCTTTTTCATATTTCAATCAGTGTGCATGTGCTTAGGTTTCAGTGTCTGTAAATAGTCTATTTGTGTACAGAAATATGTATACAGTAGTTATATCAGATTCCACATGAGGCATGTGGGTGAAGTCTATTAAAGTGAAAAATTCTCCTTGACTCATTTTCAGAAGGAGATTATGTTCTGTAGGTTTTTTTTTTCTTTCTCTGTAAATCTATATGCATATATATGTACAATATATATGTGAAATAAATATTTAACTATGTAACAGCTTTTGGGGGGTTTCTTGATATGTTTATGAATGCAAGCGAGAATAAAATACGAGTTCCTTCTGACCAAACTCATGTAGAAATACACAACAATCTTTATTTTAAAAAAAGTCCAAATAAATTATTCCAAACAAAAAATATATATAAAATAAACTAACAGATTCACTCAGTAGAAAATAGGAACTTATTTACATGGTATTATGGAACTAATTAAATTAAGCAAATATTGGTCAAAACAGTCATAAAACATTGGCCCCATAAATGAATATTTGTTGGTAGGCATAACACACATGCAAAAAAAAACCAACAGAATGCAAAAACAAAATGATTGAGGAAAGTTTCAAAGGACAAAATAGTCTAGACTTGCTAGCTTTAACATCTTCCCAACATAAAAAAATGGAAATATCTGAGATGGATGGACCACTAAATGTGATTGGAAATTGTACCCCGGGGGCTTTTCATCGATTTCTTTGGGTTTTCATGCTTTTGATGTAACAGGTAGTGCTGTATTCATAGGCTTTCTGGAACTGGATGTTAGAATGGTATTGCTTGCACCACACCTTCACCCTTTAATCACGCTGTTGCTCACTTCGTAATGTCCACTGAGTAAACGACCGGCGCTCCCTCTGTGCCTGTGATGCTGTCGACGATTGATGTCAAAGATCTTAGATTGGCTTGTTCTGAAGAATCTTCATTCAGCAGATCTGTGGAATTAAATAAGGGGATAAGAACTTTGTTTCTCGGTAACCTGTAACACTTCCTTAATAATATAAGTAAATTATAGATTTGATGTATTGCTTATGAAGCAGCTAAGTGATGTTTGGTTTGGTGAAAGTTTACCTTCATGGGTGGAGCCGTAGATTGGGGTGCAGTGGTCTGATGCAGTGCTCCACTCCGGGCTGCTACAGCATGTGCTGCCTGAACCCTGGTCACTGGAGGACGACACCTGTTACACACCAAACAACCATCAGTCACAACACTGACCCACTCATGTAAAACTGACTCTACTTGACGGGGAAGAGCATTTTAGGTGTGGCCGAGAGCAAACATGCCTGAGTACAGTAAGTAAGTACAAGTATTGTATATACTATGATAACACCATTTGTTAGAAAGTAAATAATTATTTTGTTAAAGTCAGGTGTCCTTAACATGTTATAGTGTCTATTATTTTGGAGATGAGTTGCTAAGAACAAGACCCCATGTTGATCAAATGTTTTGTTTTGCATATGACATAATTGACATGACAGTCTCTATAAGCTACCAGATCCCTGGCATTTCTTTTCCCACAATATACTTTGTTCTCTAATAACACTTACCCTCTGAGCAGCTGAGGCCCTGTAATGCAGGCCAGCCTGCTCGTGATCCTGCTGATTAAGTGAACTGACAAGAGCCTGTAGCCGCTCAATGTATTGGATAGCACTTCTGAGGATCTCCACCTTGGGTAGCCTCTGGTTGGGGTTGGTCAGTGTGCTGCGCTTGAGTGCCTCAAAAGCCTCATTCACCTTCTTGAGCCTGCGCTTCTCACGCAGCGTGGCTGCTCGACGTCGGTCCATGCTTACTGACTTGCGCTTGCACACCTTGCAGGCCCACGGCAGGCACTGACCTGGGCAGTGCTCTTGCTCCTGGTTGGGTGAGAGTGACAGCGAGAGTGTGGAGGTTGGAGATGGCTTGTCTTCCAGTCCTACAGTTCCAGAAAGCAGTCTTCCATCCCCACACATTCCCACCATGGAGCTCCTGTCTTGGTATCCACCTTGGTCAAATCCCCCTGTAAGCCTGGAAGGGAAGTAGTTCTCACCGGTTTCATAAAAGCGCTGGTCAGGAAAGAAGTACGGGTTGGTCTCGAAAAGCTCCATCTAGGCTGACAAGATGGGAGAAGTGTGCACTCCACTGGCTCTCTTCTTTTCTCACTTGCTCTTTCCACGTACTAGGTCCTGTGTGGTGTGTGTGCACTGCACGTGTGTATCCCCAAGCTTGTGCCGAACAAGATCTGTGGGCGACAACTGCTCCACACCAACTGTAGGGGTGGCATTTAAACCCTCTGCCTGGTGTTAGATCACTAGGTTAAATATAGCCAGGGCCCTGAGAAACCCGATCCCATGTTAAGCTGTTGCCACACATCTATACTTTGCATCTCTGTCCATTGCCCCCAAGTCTCTCTGGGATGTTTTTGGGGTTCATTTTTGTTTAAAGAACGGGCGGCAGGGCACTGTTGAAGTCTATGAAATATGATCTTGGTGCCAAGGAAATCTAACAAATCACAGGAGATTTGAAGAAGCAGTTCAGAGTGACTCCTTTAATTAGCCAACAACTCCACATAAGTTTGTCTCAAATTTCACAGGATCTAAAATTTGATTTATATAAACACTTAAAGATAAACAGTCTAGGCACACATATCTAGACTATTCCATCTTGGTGTCTTAATACAGTACTGGTACTACACAGTGAATTAGCCCTTCAGTGTCCTTGACCTCAATTAGCGAGTTAGCATCTCCTGAGGCTGAATATCTCTCATGTGTATGTGTGGTCTCATAACCTGAATGCTAATTCTGTTGAGCTTTTTTTTGGCTCTTAATGTAACACACTGGTGTATTTCTGGTTACTTATGCAGCAGCAGCTATGTGACACACATCGAAGGGGATTTTTCACAAATTAGCTTTGTCATTACTTATATACAATCTGTCTTGTGTGTTTATTTATTTATTTATTTAGTTAGTTCTTGCCTCAACAACAGGTTCATATACTATTCTTAAGCTTTCTGTTCACTCTTCATAATAATTTCAAATTACATGTTTTTGATTATTATATATTGTATTATAATGTACATATCTTAGTACATCAGTTAATTCCAGGCTATTAATTGATTGATCGGGTGGCATTCCAAGAAGAAATTGTCACTATTTAAGTTATACAGGTACCACCAGTGTATGTTCACTTGCTAGTTTCAGTTGCTTTAGCAACATCAACAGAAGACAGATATTTTCAGGAATACAACTTTTAACCTTTAAATATGACAGCTTAACAGATAAAGATGAAATGGAAGAAAGGAAACCAATTTAAGCAGAAATCCATCTAGCATCAATAAACAAATCAATGCGAGCTAGCTGACTAGCTATTAAGTAAGTTTGACTCACAGTCTTTATTATTTTATTAAACATTATTAAACATTTAAGCATATTTCAGTTACTGGATTTTAGTTTCTTGTTTCTAGTGCTGTTGTACATAAGCAATATAGTGTAGTTATACTGAATATACATGCTGATATTTAGTATACAATTGAAATTAAATCAGATGTATGAAATATAAGATTCATAATACTAAATAATATTAATGTTGGCCATTTGTTGTTCAGTGGTAGGTTTTTTGTCCTCGATGCAGAAGGTCCAATTTATTAATTTATTTTAGGCATTCGGTGTAAAACCTGTGCCATGTTATATGCGGCTCAGATGGACCGGTCTGATCTTAACAATATTAATTGGTCATACAGTATAATATCCATATACAAAATCTTCCTTATTCTTCAATTACAGTACATATGAATGAGAGAATACAATTCATAACTATTAGTTCATAACATTGAACTTTTGCAGGTCTTATCTTCAGGAAAGAAACAACAAAATTATCACAAAATTTATATTTGTCATAAAGTTGTCATAAAGTTGTTTATTGTATTACTACAAGGGGTGTTCAAGTCAACCCTGGACTTTTGCTTGTGCATAATAGCAGAACACAGTTATGAGAGTAAAAATTACCCTTAGTTCTCTATATAATCCTCTGCCACACTAAGGCACTTATCTCACTATTTCACTAGTGCATGGATATCATTAAGGTAGAAAGTTTTCCCAGTATGCTGGAGCCATGATCGGATTGTTTGCTTTGTGTCGCAAACATTGGCCTCCCAGGAACTCCTTTATTTGCCCAAACATATGGAAATGGTTTGGAGCGAGGTCAGGACTATATGGGACATGTGACTCCCAGCCAAGTCCTTGTGATGTTCAAGTGGTGTCGGTGAATGATCATGTGTACAGTTTCTACAGACAAATGAGTCTTTTCCACAAGTTGCCGACAAGTTATCTGTTGATGTTTTTCTTTCCATCTGTTTCCACCATTCAACTGCGGCTATGAGTTTCATCACCTGAAGTCTTGTAAATGTCAATAAATTGTACACCTTCATGCACAAGAAATTTCATCACAAGTCCTAGTTTGACTTGAACACCATTCATAATTCTATACTCGTAAATATACAATAACCAGTATTAATGGTTTTGTAACAAATATTTATGCAAGAATATGGTTGTGTTCAAACGTTTGTACACGTTCTTTTATTTTGTACCTTTTTTTTACCATGCTATATATTTTACAAAAATTAAACAAAATGAAAAAAAAAAAAAAAAACATGTGGGCAATACTAAGTACCCCCTTACTGCATCCACAGGATTTAATTATCAGCCCTTGGTTAATTGATCATCAGCAGATGTGCAGACCTCTTTAAAAGAGGTCACCTCATAACCACTGTCAAGCATTACAGTAGACGGGTGTTGATTTGGGCTTGTTTGGAAGCCATAGGATCTGGTCACCTTGCAGTCATTGAGTGGAGAAAAATAAAATAATCAAGGTTTTGGAATGGCCTAGTTGAAGTTGAGAACCCAACCCAACAATCTGAGGTTGTATTTGCCTAATACTAAGACCTACAGTGATTAGATGATTTTTTTATTATGTTTTTACACAAAATGAAAAGAGGGGGTATGACTGCAAATGGTTAAAACATAATCAAATGTTGGCTTATTATTTCATATTTCCATTCATTGATATAGAAATGTATTTATCTGATATTTCCTAAAATACCCAGCATATGTTCAGCTCAGTAGACAGTGACTGTGAAATATGTATCGATTTCGACCAAAAAAATTATTTCATATGTACATGTGTGCACAGCACTAATAGCAAATATTTAATTGAGAGAATGACATGGTAAAAACAACACCTGTGTGTCCGCATTGTTTTTCAAAAGTTTTTCAAAAGTCTTTTAAAAATTGGGTACGAACTTGTATTTTCAAAAAAAAAAGGAAATGATGCCATTTCATTTTTAATATGTTGGTCATTTTGATCCAAGAAAATAAGGGCAAAGCCACACCTTAACGCACATCACGTGAGTAGCACTTGCCCTCTCGTTGCCGTAACCCAAGCTTTCAGGCCTGGAAGGATTAACAGGCTGTGCAGTTGAGTTAAAATGTGTCAGGTTAGAATGTGATGGATGGCCACTGATGGCTGAAGGAGCACAAAGGGCCCTCTGTGGCTCTCTGGGCTGGAGGGAGCACTGTGTCTGTATCACTCACTCAGGGCCTCCCTTTAACCTCATTGTCAGCATAAGCAGGGTGGCAGCCGCACGCACCCAAACACACACGTGCTCTCTCTCTCTCTCTCTCTCTCTCTCTCTCTCTGTCTCACACACACACACACACACACACACACACACACACACACACACACACACACACACACACACACATATCCAACACGATCTTAATAAGGTCCTTCCACTGACATTTTTTGAATGAAAAAAAATGTATCCTAAAGAATTATTTTTCTAAAGCATACTGTACATTTCATTATTTGAGGCCATGCTTTTAGCACCGACTAATTACCAAAGATTTCTTTTAAAGAACTGACCTGACTACCCATGTCTCCCCAACCAAGAGAAACCCCAACCACAGTTTCTTTTATTTGTTCATTTTCTGTTTCTGTACAAAATAGTGACAAAATCACAGTCACATGATAGATGGCTCTCGTGTTTATATTCACGCAAAAGTGGAATTTGAGAATCAGGTGTGCTCTCTCTTGGAGAAAGAATGTGTAGTGTGCTGATGGTCTGTGAGTGCACATCCTTTACATCCATCAAACAACTGATCAAAACAGATTAATGTTGTGTAGAATAAAAGAGTCCGTTTTTCAGTCATGTCATGGACTTTTGGATTACCTGTGTATTTTGGATAATGTATGTTTTTTTCATAATATATGGAATTCCTGCAGGTACTTACCTGAATGTCAGTTTCCTAGTCATGTATTTGGTATCGTTCATATTAGTATGAATATTTAATATTAAATCAAGATTAAGGTAAACTTTCTAAATTCCTAATATTCAAAATTTCATACAGTTTCTCCAATTTTAACCCTTAATGTACTTGATCTTGTTTGTCATTACTTAATAACTAATAAATGTCAATGTCATCCATGTCATCTGAAGATAAACTTACATAACACTTATACACCCTCTTCAGGTCATGCACCACTTCAACATGGAGGCCTGACTCACTCCTCAAATGGACAGCTGATGAGAGTCTGTTAGATTTGGTCTTGGGTGTGAGGTGATGGTCAGTGCCTCTGAGAAACAGTACTCTACTTCTTCCTCAGTGACAAGCAGCAGCACATTGCATGACAGCTGGTACAGGGAGGAGAGGACAAACCAGCCTGTTGTAAAGAAATGCCCAGAACGTGGCTGCATTAGCCATGGAATGTGCGCTCTCCTCTTATGCTTGGCTCATGAGTCCCTAGAAGAAAAAAGATTAAGGCCTTCATTATTACTTCAGCAAGAGAATTGACTGTAGTGACTGCAACAGATGCTTGGAGGGGTTTGGGATGACCCATTGCTGGTTCACTATTTTATTATTTTTTATAATTGGATAGGGACTTTTTTCAAGCTCATCTGCTTCAGCTACTTGCATAACTATGTTATGACATGAACAAATTGGCTTGTTGCACTTATGTTGCATATAATGGAGAAAAAGGGACAAGAGGATGTCAAGAAAGAATGCGCATTTATTATTATTATTATTATTATTATTATTATTATTATTATTATTATTATCTTCATTCATTCACTGTTTTATCCTATAGTTGAGGAGAATCCAAAGCACTCATTTATTCATACCATTTACACAATTCAGGGTAGCCAACCCACAGGCATGCTTTTGGAAGGTAGATGGAAACTGGAAATCCAGAACCCATGTGGATACACCTGTGCCAGTAAGGCAGCAATGCTATTTAATTTATTAATCATTTTATTTAATATATAGTACAGCATTGAAATACGAGATCTCATGCACCAGGGTCTGCACTTCACAAGGGTTAATTAAGTGGTTTAAACCTTTAAAGCTATATAGCACTACACTGTACTCAGCATCAATGGTCAATGAC
>JAOTQY010000001.1:9669400-9683630 GCA_026413445.1 Dolichallabes microphthalmus
GGGGGCTAGTTAAATTCATTAACTAGCCCATAGACTTAATAAAGGCACCAACATGGTGCCCAGTGCCATGTTTCAGGTTGCCAGGAAACCTCCTAATTTAAAAAAGAAAGAAAAAAAGCTTATAGAGATGGGGTAAGATCATGCATCACCACACTGACCCCAGAATCAAAAGATTTTTAGAGGAAAATTTTAACGAATATATGCTTGCAAATTTATATAAGCCTGCACATTATTCTGTGGGAGGTGGTTTAGAATTGTAACAAAGTCTATATGTATATAAATATATAAAATATGAACATTAATAAAATCGAGATACCAAATCGAGTTGGTACATGGGTATCGTGAGATCACATCAGGAGGCCCCTACTGATCCCCATCCTTACTAGCTAATGCAAACTATTTTGTTACATTAGCTGGATGTGTTTATCCGAGTTATTTTGCTACATTCCTGATGCTCTAAAACACGTGTTGCTCACTACACGACAAATAATCTGCCCATTAAAAATTACCTACTGCTTAGGTTATAATGTGGCAGAAAATGCCATCTTTGAAATATCTATAGAACACTGAAACTGAAATACTAAATGTTCCTAATGATCAAGCCAGAGGCAGCGGTGGCAACTCATCTGGAATAAACCTTTAGAGTAACCAGACTCTAAAGAAAAACCCATCCTCATCTGGGGGACAACAGATAGTGTGATCAGGATTAATTACTCATTCACAGTTGTGCATTACAAAATCAGGCACTTCAGTTCAAGCATGAGGGTCATTTATTTATATCATCAATATTAGGGATGAGACTATATGCTTTTGTCTCGATACATGATATGGTGCTCGCGATTCGAGTAGGGGAAAAAAAAAAACGATACGACTTGCATCATACAACAGTGTTTGACTAGAATACTTGCACTTTTTTGCTCCTTTTTTTCCTTTTCTTGGTATTTATTTATATAAACAAAAAACAACCATATATACAGCAAAGTCAAAGTGCAAATAATATTTCTCAAAACCATTTCTAATAATAGTTTCAAGAAATTTGATCTGTAATTAAAGACTTATTGGACAAAACGGTGATTGCACCCTCTGCCAGGCAAGTATGGAATAGACGCAGAAGAACACTGTCTATTCACTTCTGTTGTTATCCTAACACAAAAATAAAAAGCAACTGATGACATAATGAGACCACAACACAGATACATTTCGTGTCATTTATGTATCAATATCCATAAATCCATTCACTGTGTATGCCACTTATCCATTATAGGGTTGCGGGTGGCCAGGAGACTATCCCATAGAACTCCAGGCACAAGGTGGGGTACACCCCATAATGTGCCGTCCCATCGCAGGGCACGAACGCGCTCACACACAGTCACATTTCTTTGTATTGTGAGAGGAAACCGGAGTACCTTGAGGAAACCCACCAAGAATGCAAACTCCACACACACACACACACACACACACACACACACACACACACACACAAACACAGAGTGGAGGCGAGATTTAACCCCCCCAACCCTGGATGTGTAAAGCCTCAGTGCTACTACTGACTTTTGGATGCTGACGTATTACAGATTAAATCTTTTTTTTTTTTTTTTAAACAAACAATTTAAAAGTAAAGACAACCACTATATTAGGCTTTTGATTATATTTAATGTAATGAAATTGTATAGGTTACTTGACACTACAGGAATTTGACTTTATTCAAACTATTTTCACTTGCTGAGACGACAATCTACAGTGAAATGTCTGAAAAAAGACAGGTCTTTACACCTTAATGCCGTAACTATTGAGAGACCTGTGTTCTCCTTAAAAAAAAAACAAAAAAAAAAAACATACATGCATGTACATACAGATACACATGCACACATTTAGATCTTCATGCACATACAGCATACTCATTTTTATTATTATTTTTATTATTATATTTTTAAATGCACTGAATGCTCAGCTATTAACCTTTGCGAGACCCCTTAATTAGATAACGCTTAGAATAACTCTGATCCCCTTAGGGAATGAGGCTAATCTGCTCCTAACTTTCATCATCAAAAAAATAAGAAGAAAAGAAGAGAAGAGCAGATCGGCAGCGAGTCGGAGTTAACAGCATTCCGAACCAGTATTGAAGCAGGCGCTTATTCATTTGCTCCATCCATTTCAGCTCACAAGGCATAACACATGCAGACAGTGGCGCAGCCATTCATATTCCTGTCAAACACTGTGCACTGGTATAACCAGAGGGCCAAATGCCATGGTTGATGGAATGAGAGAGAAGTAAGTAGACGTTGTACATATTTTATGTTAAAATACATTTCTACTCTCATAAATTCGGGTTCAGATTAAAAAGCTCTCAAAATTTCACGACACATGCACTACAAAGAATTGATTTCATCTTTAAGGCCCTCAAATCTGTCTTAATCTCGGGAGCAAAGTCACTAAATGTAATTCTCTGCACAAGCAAATTATTTGTAAGGAACATGTAGCTAGGGTTGGACTTTGGGGGGGGAAAAAAAAGACTGTAGGCCCTCTCAAAATGTGACAACCTACCAATGAAAAATATTTAGATTACGGTCAAGTCTAACAAAAATTTGTCATTATTCAAGCTATAAGACTATAATGAACCTAATTATTAGAAAATGATTAATCCTATGTTTAGACATGGTTTACTAATTTCAAGCAAATAATTTACCTATTTTAAGGGGAAAAAATTGAAGACTGTATATGATCATAATATTATTTTATAGAAAATTAAGGGTTTTTTTCCCTATGTAAGAGGGCAACCGCTTTTGTTTTATTCAATTATTTAACTAATAAATACTCCCTATGTTGCTCTTACTATAAAGACACAAGCTACAGTACATCATTTTTAGTCCGTCACTGCTTTGACATGTATTTACTGCAAACGTGTTATACGGAGCCTCTTTAAAATAAACCTCTGAAATAGACTTCGTCACCGTGTTAATAAGGAGCAAGAATGGCTGAAATGAAAAAAAAAAAAGCACCCAGGCATGGAACTGAGGAATGGAAAAGGAATTCGACAAAATCCCTCCACCCAAACATGAGTGCAGAATCTATGGACAGAGCCAAATTCCACAGTTAAGCCTTCGTTATAAATGAGAGAGAGAGAGAGAGAGCGCATTTGGTGATCTGAGATGTCGAGACAGAGTGTTGCAAAGGTGGAGAGGTGAGAAAGAAGGTGGTTATAAATGCTTTGGTTGTTCATGCAGAAGCAGTTTGGCTTGTGCGTTAGGAGCCACTCACTGCCTGCAGTAGAGGAGGAAGCAGGGGCAGGCAGCGCCGTGGCACTGGAAGGGGAAAGCCCTACATGCGTGGGACTAGAAACTGTTTTTGCGTCGTTGTGCTGGCTGACCACCGAAGGCTGGCGCCGCAGCGCACCGGGCACCGCCGTTTGGCTTGTCTGGAATGTATAAACCACGTCCATCTGCAAAGGAGAGGGAAAGGCCCGGATGAAGAAAGAGGGGAGAAGGAAAAAGAGAGAGAGGGAGAGGAAGACAGGAAGACACCAAGATGTACAGAGCAATCAGTGGTTATAGCAGACATACAGTATGTTATTGAAAAACAGAAAAATGAAACCCTGTAACAATTAGGTTTGAGGCAGCTGAGGAAGAGCAGGGATGGAAAAGAGAGTTTTTTTTAAGTCCATTAAACGTTTATCTTTTTTGTAGGAGAAAGTTTTTTTTTAACAAAAGGCTGAAAGCTCCCATTGAAAAGTAAAAAAAAAAAAAAAAAAAAAAAAAGGACCACAAATAGGTGACAAAAAAGTGGGTCTACAAGACAGGCATTGATGAGTCCGCTGTGAATCGCGTATGTGCCAATTAATTCCTCTATTGTGTTCCACTAACCAAGTGTGACTGATAAAAAATAGAAATCCAGGAGGATTAGAAATTGTGTTGGTGGGACAGGGAAGCAGCCGTTTTCGCGGTCGAATGGGGAGACGGTGAGGGAGCTTTCAACCTTGTCGGCATCAGAGCTTGAAGGCAAAAAGGGAAAAGACAGTCTGGAACTCAAGGACAGGGAAGTGCATTTGGAACATAAATCCAGGGCAGATGATACGCACTACATCACTTCACGTTTGTCTGCTCCAGTTCAACAAAGATCGGTCATCACATCACCGTGTACGTTTATATGCAGAACATGGGACATGCTTATACACAGAAGTATATAACTGTGACACACACAGCAATCAAAATGTTTTACAGTCCGCTCAATTCAAACTCAGTCGGAGAGGATAAAGACAAAAAAAAAAAAAAAAAGACAAAAGTAAATTAGATATGATGTGGACTGGGCATAATCTATGTTATGTATTTCAATGATTTTGCGACCACACAAGCAAGAAATGTTATCAAGATATAACGGAGGTAATTTGAGGAACTTCACTATGAGTAGATACGTTTAACATGGACACTAATTTTCAATTAATAGCAGAATCAGAATAAAAACGTAACATGTAAAACACCTCAGTCGGAACAGTCTGACCAGATCCGGCAAGATCTGGAATGAGAGAGGACCTTAAAACTTTGATAATCTTTTCTCTCTTGGTGGAACGAATCTATTCTTTCTGCTCATGCTTGACGCAACAGGTTTCTAGAAGGTATAACTTTGCAACAACTCTCTCGCACCAGAGTCTTTACTTACCTCCACTTGGTTTCTGGTGGAGAAGGAGGCACTGACTCTTATTGGAGACTCTTATTTTAATCTTATTGAAAAGCTACTACTTAATTTTCTTTTGTTATATTTCCAGCAGATTCAATGCTTCACAGTGGGTGGAAACGGCTGAAATCTTACCAGGTCAGCGTCCATGTAAACAGTTGGAAGTTGGAATGATTTTAACTGGATTGAAGTAATATTGTCCATATAAATGTAGTTAATGACTTTAAACTAATAGTTTATCTGACTATAAGAGTTTAACCTTTATTGTATTTCAAAACCACAATAATGTTAGATCAAAAAATAAAAATGCCTGCAGTTGGTTAGCTTGACCAAGAGGGTAAAAAAAATAATAAATTATTGGTGGTGGTGGTGGTGGTGCGGGGAACCACAATAAGATAGAATAAAGAATGAGAGAACAAACAGCAAAATACAGACAAAGATTGATGCCTAATTGCCTCATGATCTGGTTCGCTACTGTAAATAAAATCACATTTCTGCACTGATACAACAACAACAACAGAAAAATTATAATCCGTGTAAAGCTTTCCATTTTCAGAGGCGGACAGAAAACCTAATGAAGCCCAACGGGAGAAACATGCTGCCTGTGGACATTCATATGGAACCTTCATCGGTGATCAGTAAGAGGCATGACGCCTCTGTCTCAGCGTTTCAGAGAGAATGCTCAGTACGCCTTCATCCAATACACACCCATAAATAATATAACATAATATATAATAAAAACAACAGTAGACCCAATCCTGGAAGATAAATAAATCTGTGCAAACCCATGACCCTGTCCATGCTGGCAATATTGTAGTAGAAACTGTATCAAGTCTCCATACTGCACTAAACTCTCCAATAAAGGATTTTTATTAGAAGCAGCTTGGGAAGGTCAGACCTCTGCCATCTAGTGTCTCACACTAAGGGATTTGAGATCTCTAGAGATTTAGTCTCTTTGGATTTCTACTAAGTTGTAGATGGGTTTTATACCCGTGAGGGAACGATATTACTTCCCAGAGTAGTTTGTCCTTTACCATAGAGCACTGGGAAGTGACCCACCACTGCTTAGCTCGGGAGTCTTAAGGGAGTTTGCATGAATTGGCTCGGAGGAGAAACAAACGAGGTCCTCCATTCACATTTATGCTCGCATATTATCTGCAGAGCTGTTGGAAATTCTCCAAAGAATGAGGTCTGCATTCTTTCTCTTTAAAACAGCTGTGACTGTAATTCTGTCTGTGAGGTTCATATTAACGGCTTGTTCTTATGTTATGATTTCTATGACATCATGTCGTGTGTAAGTGACTTGTATGGCACTCTAAGCCGAATAATAAACAGACATGTATTTAACAATGGAAAAACACATGTTCTGCCCCTTTTAATAGGGATTTAGCTGGATACTGAGCTATTTGTACTAGTACAAGGACATGATTTTGAAAACTATGATGAATAATCTGTTAATTGCTGTAACTGTAAAGCCAAAGTAAAGCAGAAGTTTATTTAAATTAAAGTTTGTCTGTGTTTTAGTTTTCAATTCAGGTTTGCTTTTCACTAAAATTACTTAAGGGGAAAAAAATGACAAATAAAAAATAAAAGTTCTTTTGCAAATCTTCCTTCTTCTGACTTTATGGGCGGCTGGTGCAGTACTGCCACCTACTGGACTGGAGGGTGGAGCAGAATATTGCCAAGGAATCACAAATAACACAAGTTACACTGCATCTTACAGAATGCTTATTAGATTCTTGTAGTAGTTTTGATGCTCTAAAACCTATAAGAAATATAGCTGCTTTAAACAAATCAGATAATAAGCATTAGTGCTACTGAATCGAATCAACAATCACAATGACTAAAAATTAAACTGAATCAAATCCACAGTCTATCCATCATTCATAGCACTATTGCAACCAGATAGACGTAGAACACAACTAAAACCTGTTTAGTACAGATATTCACTGAGATATGCATAATGAGGAAATGAAAAAATAAAAACACCCTTGCTAAAATTACTAGAGGATATCAAGGTTAGAGAAACTGAAGAAAGAAAAAAAAATGCTCACTTTAAGTTTAAATGGTATAATTAAAGGGTGATGGCACAAAGCCGCATCTACTTATTTTTACCCTGATGCACTGTGTTGTGCAAGTAACAGTCAAACCGTGCCATGATTTAAAAATCCACATTTCATATTAACCTTTATAACATACATGTGATTTTCAATGCTGTCCAAAATTTAGATTTAGTCTTAAGTTTAAAAACTTTCCTTTAGCCTTAACAGTTTGCTATAGTACATTACCCAGAATGCCAATGTACAGTAGTAATGCCAGAGGATTTAGTCTATCATTACACATCATTTCTGCCAAAACAGTGATGCAGCAGCGCATTATTCCTTTCCTGTTCACCTCCCTACTCTTTATCTGTAGCGTGTACACACAAATCAGCTTCAAAATCTTGAAAACTAATCTCTCTTTGACACAGTTTCTTTAAATTGTATTGTATTCTGGCCCGAGGTTTGGTACCGGCACCCCGTCTACTTTTACTTTCTCATTCATGTGACACTGATGAATTGACTTGGGAGAGAAGAAGCTCTTGCTCCTTTGTTTTTAGAAGCTAAAACAAAAAAACTTAAACCGTTCGACTTATTAATTAGACTGTCCCATGATGTCATTGTGGCACATAAACGCTAATTTAATACAGCATTGAAAAAATAAATGAGCAGAATCAGAATCATAAACATTTCAAAAATACTACAATATTAGTGAAGTATTCGGGCCAAACATCCTTGTGGAAGCAGTAGAAAATATGAACATTGGAATGTTATAACAAATACAATACAACCAAAGAATTATGTAGAAAGAAACAAGTATATAACAAATTTTAATGTCTATAAAGGATTTTGGCCTAAAACAAAAGGTAAAAATATAAAAGAAAACATCTTCATGTTCCGTACTCCTGCAGCTATGGTCACGTCTGAAAGAAAAGGCTACGATGGTAAGTGAGAGGCATTGTGGGAGTACCTGAGTCTGGATGCGGTTTAGCCCTCTGAACCAGAGGATCTGACCACGGCGCAGCTCCATCTCAGCGTGATCGATCTCATCCACGTCCTCGATCTGCTCCTCCTTCTGAATCTCCTCCTTGGTGCTGCCGTGACCAACTGTCGTCAGGAACTTCAGCCGGTGTGTGGGGATGCTGGAGATAAACTGAGGGGGAAGAAAAGGAATGTCAGATTATCAGCTCTACTTATATAAAGATTTACAGAGTTAGCCTTTCACATAGTGTTTTGTTGATATTCTAAAGGTATAAAACTATCCTGACTACTCCATTATGACGTATATTATTTACATATGTACAAGGCAGCCTTTGTAAAGCAAGATGGTATATTTCACCTCACATCATCCTCTATAAAGCTGCTGTCCATGATATTTGCCTGTACATTATACACTGCATGATTAAAAGGGTCAAATGACTGGCCCTTGGGTTAAAAACATTTCAACACATATTTAAAACCTGGACAGACAGTGATGAGCCATGAACTTCATGGAAGAAATGTTGGTCGGAAGTTAGTGAATCATTAAAAAAAATTTAATAATAATAATAATAATCCAACAGTACAGATCATGGCTATATTAAATAGTAAAGGTAAGAGCATTTCTAGTTCCATGTGATGAGAACTCGGAACTGGGACTAAACCGGTCTGAAGCCACAAGAAAGCCACATTGTTAGCGAGACTAATAAAAAAATGTAATCAAAGTGTTTAATTTGCTAGAGAGCAATCGAAAAAATGTGATCTGATAACTTCAATGCTGTTTCACTGACCCTATTCCAGAGTGATGGGCACATCAAGCTCCCGAGTGGCGCGGTGGTAAAGTGCTCGCCCTAGCATCCGGAGATCACTGGTTTGATCCCTGTAGCCTCTCGCAGCCGAGGGCCCAGAGAGAGCTGATTGGCCAAGCTCTCTCGGCAACTGTTTCTTACGGCTCTACAGCCAATCAGGGGCGTCTGTGAGCTCACACAAGTTGAAAGAACAGATAGCGCTGTCCTCCGAGTGTGTTACGCTGCCCCCAACGGCGAGCAGTTCGAAAAGGTGTGGTCGGTGGGGTCACGTGGTTCGGCCCTCCCGACTGAGTGGTAGTAGTAGCTTTAATGTGGGAGCCCACTAGTGATGGGCAGGAATTGGATACGACTAAATTAGGGAGAAAATTGGGGGAAAAATACAAAAATGCACCCATCATACACAGTGGCGTCAGTTGGTCAGACCAGGTTAGCAAAGCTATGCCTGAATGCACTGAATGACCAGGTTATTCTTCCATGATATCACAGGCATATTCCAGAACTCATATTCTGAAAGAGTGGTTCTGTTATCATGAGGAATTATTTTCACACATGAATTGTCCATCACATCGCACACCGTAATCAAAGGCAAAACCATCATGGAATAATTCACTACAGCATAATGTGTTCAATCAAAACTGCAGTTCAACATGCACGATCAAATTCAAATTGAAAACAGTAACTGATGTCAGTAAATGTCGCGCACAGCTTGCCAATAAAGGTGGAGATGAAAAAGATATGACAAGGCAGTAGGTTATTATACAGCCGAGGTTAAAAGTTTATGAATGCCTATGTTTACTTAAGGCAATTAGAGAATATACTTTATTTCCTTAAGAAACAAGCTGTTTGTGGGATACAGGTATGTGTACATCACTGCAAATGTGAAAGTTATGCTTAAAATCACTGTATAACTGGAAGTGACCAGAAATGACCAAATGTGAACTTTGTCTTGAAGTGTTTCAGGATTTCTAAAAAAACATCTCCACAACATGGTGCTGCCACTCCCATGCTTCAAAGCAGGGATGGTATTCTTCAGTATAACTTTCTCCTCATTAAAATCACTAAGAGGAGAAGGGTTCTGAGGAATAACAATGGCCATAATTATAACACTCCTCCAAAAAGGAAGGTCTTAGAATATGTTCTTCCTAGAGATACAGGATGCACTTAATAGTGGATGTACATACTTTGGTACTTGATGCCTTCATCACCTTGTGGTTTTTTTTGTTAACTGGAGTTGTTAACTGAGGGTAGATATTAAAATCATGAGGGTTTGGAACATATTCCGATGCCACATTTCATCAGACATTGTAAGACCTCAGATGGCATACTTCTAACTGGGAACGCTAATACTCGAGATTATTTAAGTGCCTGATACTAAGGAAAAAATGTCATTGCTTCATAAATGTCCACAAAAGACAGTCATGCATATAAGGGACATTTTACAGGTGGGACAATCAAATGGGGCACCAGTGGCTAAAATCACCTAGCATGGCGCTTTTTCTCGTTCTCTACGGAAAGCGAGCTTCTCAAGAAGACATGGAAACCTTACTGAAGTAACTCGACTGAGTACCTTTAAGCATTCTTAGATGAACGCAATGTTGCGTCTGTGAGAGACAGGCGAGACGCAGTGGGAGTACCATGCTCACTTTCCATTCCCCCGTGATGGTGTGTAATTGTGGGCTATAAACTTTTCATGTCTCATTATACTGCCATGCAGTGTGGGGGGCGGCAACAGTTCGCAGGCAGTGCTGTGCAATGTGCCATCAGCTCATCCACCATCCACCCTCCTCCTCATGCCTTCTTCTCTCCCTCCCACAGAACCTGGATTCAAATGCTGTTTCACTCTCCAAAATACAGACACACACACTTCTATCAGGTGCGAACTGCTGAACGTCACCCACGTCTAAGCACTATGCCATGATGTTTTCATTACACCATGGTGCTGAGAGCAGGACGCCATCTCTCTCTCGCTCTCTCTCCCCGTCTCCTCTCTCTCTCTCACACTGTTCTTTCACACTTTGTCATGTGCAGATGGAGGCTTTCAATGAAAAAAAAAAAAAAAACACCTACGAGCTTTATTCAAACGAGCGGTACTTTTTAGAATCCTGTTTGGAAGAGATGAAACAGTGCTCGATGCAAATAAAAAAAACATTTCACGATTAACAATGAGGGGAATTTTGCAGTACCTGGCCCCAAAGCAGTTCGCCAACACCAATGAAAATACACCAGAGCCACTGATCCAGGGTGAGAGCTGTGCAGGAGAAAGGTTTCCCTCCTAGCTGCACGATGACGATCTAAAAGAACAATGAGAGTATAGTTTAATAATTTAACTCGCCATTATTTAGTTGTTACAGACTTTTTGACCTCATGTTCATGGAAATGTTTATAGACCATGCTTCATAATGCTAGTTTGCTACTTTGGTTCACAGAACATCTGTTTCCACAGTAGGGTATTATTAACATAAACAAATATACATATATAAACATCTACAAAAGTTAAATACATTAAAGTTCACAGTTGTTAGTCCTGTATCTTGCCTGCAGGATGAAGGTTCCCAGGACGACGCTGCAGAAGATGGGGTTCCTGTGGATGGCTTCGAAGACGTTCCTCTCACCGTGGATCTTGCGGGCGTTTATCTCGTTGAAGAGCTGCATCATGACGAAGACATTGAAGATGATGGTGTAGTGTTCGGAGGGGGGCGCGTGGAGGGGGGCGTTGCGGCCGCTGTCGATGGGGAAGAACTTCTCTCCTACAGAAAGCGACGTTTCGTTTCAGTCAATTTTGTTTCAATTCTAAATGCATTTATTCACTCATGGACAACGGTCCTGATAAACTGTACCGAGGTCAGCATGTTTATATGGAAATCTTTGGTGTAGTATTCAAAGATGGACCTGGATAGCGAAGTTATAATGACGTTTAATAGCAGAAAAAGACTTGGACCGTAAGGGGAAATGGGCTGATGGAGCTTAAAAACAATCATTTTTTTTCCCCCTTCCAGCAACATTTTCTACTGATGCCCAATGCCATGTTAATAAAGTCCAATAGAAAATTAGGAGAGATACTAAATGCTGAACTTAGGGGGAAAAAAACAATGTAATGAAGCAACAGGATGTAACTACTTGAACTTATCGAGTATAGACGCATAGAGTCTTGGTTCAGTTGGTTAACACCACGAGATGGTCAGTGCAATGGTGTTGGTTAGAGCTGTGAATCACAGGTAGACCACTGATTCAATTCAACTCAATTCAATATTTATTTGCTGATTTGTCTCAAACAGCTAAATTTTTTACAGGTTTTAAGCTAATACCAACTACTAAAACTTTCTAATATTCACTGAAATGCTGTCTCACTTGTCTTGCTGATTACTTAAATGTCATGTCGCACACAAAATGATAATCTTCTGGTCCATTCCGGTACGTCCAGTAGGTGGCAGAATTGCACCAATCATACTTAAACTCAAAAGCATAATATGGGATACTCTTCCAAAACACGAGTATTTGCATAACATGGGAGCGGTTTAAATCTTCTGCAAAAAGCTGTGGTATATTGTTAAGGACTTTAAGAGCATTTAACATGTAAAAGTACTTAAACCAAGACTGCATGGTTGCTTTGAACTGTGCCCGGTTACGACTGCTCCTCTCTCCCCTCCTAGTGCCAGATTTTACACTAGTAATACTAGGTGCTCTAGTACACTTCAGTGTTTACATTCTCCACCAATAAACACAAAGAGAAGAAGAGTACGAGGAAGATCTCGCTCTACGCCTTATATTATTAATATTGCAGAAAAAATGTCAACAGTGCCCCTCCCATACCCTTCCTCGCATACCTTCCCTGTTTTATCAGCTATGGCTGAGAGATGAGATTGGCACTGTGTGCACAAAGATATTGTTGGAGACAGATGATGTTGCATTCTAAACAGTAGTCCCCCTTTTTGTGTTTAGGAATGGCTGCCTTTGCCTTGATATTTGAAACCGTGCTTGAGTACACCCTACTGCGCTTGAGACCGCTACTTTAACTGGACCCGAACACGGTATTCAAATCCATGAGTAGGCAATGTACAGATTTCACACCCTAAGCAAATGTGTACCCTAAGGATATGTGTCGAAGTCCCTGGTGCGAAAAAACCCTAAAAGAATAAATTGATTCCTGATTGCTTTCTTTAGACGTGAATGATGAAATAACACATTAAGAATTAGGTAATTAAATAACAACAGGCAACAACAGTCAGTTGTTTTTTTAAGACATGATAGTGAGCTGTTCGGAAATAGTTATTGCAAGAACAGTCCTGTCAAGTGCACTTGCAAATCTCATCAAGCACCAACTTTAGTGTACTAATCCCAGACCATACCAGGAAAGCAAGACCAAAGCTTACCTCTGCTGCAGAGGAGAAGTTTATTTAGAGTCACCAACCTCAGAAATCACCAATTAACAAACAGAACCTCATATTAGAGCCGTTATGAAGGTTTTATAGAGCGTAAGCAGCATCTCAATATCAACTGAGATTATTGCACATTTTGAATGCCTCCAGCATTGTTTTATAGTATGGTAGTCTATCTATGTATCTATCTAACTACAGTACATAATGCTAATTTATTATTATTACATCTCCGAGATCAAAAGAAACATTTAGAAAGATTACAAGACAACATTCCTTAAATGCTGTCTATAGGCAATAGTAAACCTGAATGAGAACCCCAAAATCCCAAAACTGCATCAGTTGTGTTATGATGCAAGCACTGAATTACATACCAATCTGTTCTGCCTTGGGCGTAATAGTCCTTCTAAAACGAAACAGCACTGTTTATCTCACTGTTGAGCTCACGAAAACGTACCCTGAGACACCCTTAGGCATGTGCGATGAGGTAGCTGCAGCGTACGTACAGCGTGTGAACCTCAGCAGTAGTGTTTTTCAAAGGCTCAGTGGACTGCATTCAATTTGCATTAATTAACCCTGGCCGAAGCTTTTATCGAAAACAACATACAAGCTGTGCGAAATGCAGTCCAAGAACAAACGAGGAGTCAAGGGCTCAACACTGGCCCTCATAGGGTCCTCCCAACTCCCAACTTTCACTCACTAGGACAGAATGCTAACCGGTCAGGCTCGGCTGCCTCGGGCCACCAGAGGAAGATTACATCACCGTGCGAGGTCAGTCATGTCAACAGAGTGAGAAAAGAATTCATAATTCAAGTGTGTGTGTGTGTGTGTGTGTGTGGTCATTTGTTCTGCTTTATAATATTGAGCAACTTTGACAGTTGGAAACCAAAAACAAAGTTGCCTTGTTTATGACGAAGACTTTCTCAGTTGGAGAACCCTTTAGGCAACGCAAGAGCACATTTTCTTAGCAAATAGTATGAAAAACATTTTTGTTGTTGTCGATGAAACGTTTCTGAAGAAAAAACATACAAGATGGCATGAACCAAAAATAAAGCTAGATACCGAGACTGGATCAGTCGTTTAAGACTTAATTGCGGCATATATCCCTTTTTTTTTTTTTTTTGCCAACATCTGACTGTCCTTTATGAAGTCTATAATTGTGAAGACATAAATCTACTGAGCAGATGAATGTTTCATTAGTAAAATTCATCATCTGTGGAGAAACTAATGGTATAAACACATACAAACTCTTTAAAGGCAAAAAAGAAAATCCAATTAAAATCCTTTTCAGAAAGCTTATTCAGTGTAATACTTCTGACTTATGAATGGACTGCCATGATTGAGTCGGTAAAGAAATATTAAA
>JAOTQY010000001.1:9910830-9921235 GCA_026413445.1 Dolichallabes microphthalmus
AGGTTTTACGCCGGATGCCCTTCCTGACGCAACCCTCCCATTTTATCCGGGCTTGGGACCGGCACTGTATCCAGTGGATAGCATCCAGCCCAATAATCAGCCTAATAATCTGTTAATAATTAGAGTAATAGCTCATACTGTATACATGTGTGTGTGTGTTTATTTGTATATATATATATAATATGAATATGGTGGATAATCCTCTTAAAAGTCAATTACCAAGCAGAATTATAACCAATTACAGTATATTAATTATTTTATAATTACAGCCAAATAGCCAATTACAGTAAATGTAAGCATGATGCCTATATACTTTCACTAACAGAAGGTGTTCTGCACTTCTTTGTTTTTCATAATGCGCTATGGGTGGTCCTTTATTTTGTATGACCAAAAAATTGTATAAGTTGGTAAAATTATAGGATGAGCAAAACCATCATACCGATGGATAATAAATGCACTTTCATGTTTTTAACAGGAAGCACACCCTTGTTCCTGACTGTCAGATAATTACACAAATGTTCACAAACATCTTTTCTCTCTGTTTAAAAATCCCACTCGGACAAGTGGCATAAGAGCTATAGCCATCTGTGGTGTGTTAAATTGGTCATGCTCTTTGCATGGGAGGGATGGCATACTCTCTCTCCCCTGTCAATCATAGCACTAGCCAATTGGAAGCATCTAAGAGCTCATGCATTGAGAAGGGGCGCAGTTAGTTAGTTCATATCATTATATGCCATGTTTGCTATAATTTTCATACATAGCAAATGTTACAAGTCCTTTTGATACTTCAAAATGTTTTGTCCATAAACTACTTCTATGGAATTCACCAAACAACTGCAGGAAGTTATCATATGTGGCCTGCACTCTACTGGGTGCTTTTATTCTTATTGTGAAATAATATGCAATTGGACATATTGTTGTACTTGAAAATCAAGCGTCCATGGCTTTATATTTGTTCTTTTTAATATTTTCCTATTCCATACAGCCATGTGCAACACTCCTCACTGACTCTAACAGTTTTCACGTGCATACATGACTTCTAATGCTAGGAAGCATATAATACAAGAGGCATTTGACAAACCTGTGTCAGGAGACATGACAAACAGTGTGTCACTGGCGAATATGACACAGTGAGGTAAGCTACGGGGTGTGTTTTACAACTGGACGGCTCAAAATGATGAAAATAGAGCAATATTAAAGCTAAAAATCGAGACATTTCACTTGTCAGTGTCTTATTTTAGTTACAGTATGCCTTTGAGCTCCTTTATCCAAAATGCACAAACATCCGAAATAAATCTTATTCCAAGAGCCATTAACTCTCTGTCATGCTGTCTGGTGCCATTCAATACATAAACAATGGATCTTAATTATAGCCGAGATGAAGGCTGCAGTCATCGCCAGGCTGTGAACAAAAATGACTGATACTGTACATCTTCATTCTCTGGCATGTGTGAGAGGAGTGGTGCTGTCTCGAGAATGTGCACACAGTGTCTCGCGCTGGAGGATCAGATAGAATCCCGAGAGGGATTACAAGTTCATATCCACCTGAGCTGAAGCAGAAGCAAAACAGCATACAAGTGTTGTGCAAAGAAATGGAGAATATCAAAATAAGCTACATTACACAACTTAGGCTTTGCCTCAGTATTATACTGACTGCCTGTAATAGTGTGGCTTTGGGCAGACTATAGCAAGACACCACAAACAAAGTGCAACAGGAGAAGAGGACGGCATTGAGACCGGGCCTGTTTTTTTTTCTCTTTTTTTTTTTTTTTTTACCAGGTATGAAACAGAATGCTGGTAATCTGAGATAAGCCTATTGTCTTACGCAGCACTAAACATTCTTTTTTCTTTTTTGCTTATGGGACAATCACTGTGGTGTACCATAGTAACATAACGTACTACACTATTCATCTTTTCATCAGCCAAAATTTAGTTTTCATATCAAACTATTGCATTTCATATTTATTATTGCTCCACTGTTACTTAGACAACCCTAAGTGGTGCCATTTATTCATTTATTTATATAAGCATTATACTAGATGTATTGACATAACATTAGAGTATAAAAGCCAATTTGAATAAGCTTTCAGTTTAGCTAGACTTTCCTTAGTAGGGTAGTCTCTTCAAATGTGTCTTTATATTTTAGTTCCATATTTTTCATAAAAGTAGAAATCTTTCCCTATCTAGAGCCATAAATAATATTATTCCACCTCATCTCAGGAAACCTGTTAGATGATGATAGACACACTCCACCTTGAGGAAAGAAACTGCTAGTCTGTCTGACCCTATTCCAAAAGTCAATGCAGGACAAATCACAATCCTGAAAAACAACAACAATCCTTGCCACAATAGAAAGGCACCAGAACATCCAGTGCACCATAGCCAACCACGGACAGGGCCCAGTAGGTGAAGCCTCCAAACTCCCCGGATCACAACTCTATTGCGCACCCATGGGATTGACCAGACAAACAAGTCCAATCCATGGACGCCCCTCACACCGCAAACCACAACACCCACACTATCTGTTGTGCAACATCCTGGTGCCAGACACCACAGCAGACCTCTGAGGCCCTGTTGAGCCATGCCCAGAGGAGACAGAACCGCCCAGTGGCACAAGGAGAACCTAAAACCTAAGTAGCTTTAATGTTAAGTATGACAGACAATTCACAGGGTCATTATAGATCATTATAGATTCATCTCCCAGTCTGGCATTCCTAAATTAAAATATGTTTCTGTTTTCCCTGTATCTCAAAAACATAAATTTAAGGATTTTTTTATTGGGATTAAATAATCCAGTCTGACTGTGGCATACAGTAGGTGTGTCGTGGCCTTTTTTTACAGTCAGTGTCTGAACTGATTGAACTTAAGTCTGCTTATGACACATGTTGTAGCTATCCAACATCTTGATAAATGTTTGATATTTAATTCAGGATGAAATTACACAGATAGCTAAGATTTTAAATCTCTAGGCATACTAACTGTATATGTTCTACCTGCTTCTTACGTAACATGAATAAAAACCACATAAATTTGGTGAAATATATTCAGGCTTTTGTACATCATGGCCTATTAATAGTTAAAAAGAAAATTGCTAACCTGTTTTTTTCTTTTTCTGTCTTAATGTTCAGAATTCTGCCACATTGACATCCAATAGATTTTCCCAGATCCTTGAAGTGCCCCTCTTTCTTATCACTCTCTCAGCATGTCTGTTCTTCTTTCCACCCAGGTATATTTCTTTAGTCATGCATGGATAATGCGGCGGAAAGAGCAACAGATGGAGTCATTGTGGATAAATAAAACCTGGCGAGAGTGACGCCACTTGGTGCTTGCTTCATCCAGAGCTCCAAAAAGTTCGAGCACCAAAGACACTATGATTACACAAACCTCTGGTCTTGTGAGTAAACAGCTGGAGACTTTAAACTCATAATGCAAGGCAAACGAGCGGCTGGCCACAGTCTGCTCGAATGTGTTGACAACGTCGTCCGCATGAGTGCAAACAAGAATACAGAACCAAAGAGTAATTACTGATTACTGTGACCAATAATGACTAGGCAACTCTGAGGAAATGATTGCATGGGTGTGTTCAGTCTCCAGCACTGTCTGCCTGTTTCACGCAAAACACCTCCTTCCTACTGTATGTCAGAACACTTCCTGAGAAATGATCCATGCTGTGTAAATAGATAGTGCCCACACGAATGATAAGAGCGATACATAACTCCTACGCCAGCAGCCCTGGGAAATCATTCCGAAGAGGTCGAGGTACACTACAGGTAGTTCAGGAGATCACAGCCCTGTCCAATGGGCCAACATCACGATTTCAGCAATATGACCTGCCCTAGATTTGGTAGGACAAAACTGGGTCATTTGCTAATTATCAGCCAACTTCAAACAACCATGGAGATACATGAGATACATCAAGGGTGCATTTCTGCCTAATAGCCAGTGTTCTGATAGATAAGTTCTGGATGCAATACCACTGTGACTGTATCCACTAAGGAATAAATGCATTTTATAGGATTACAGGATCAGTTTGGTGGTGCTTTCACAAGATGATTGTGTCAGTTACAGTAGGCCTTGGTCTAGCCACAGAACTATATAAGCCTTTCTATGACAGTACGCTGGTTAGCTAAAGTGATGCATAGCACACAGCTTGCAGTTTGATACCTGAAATGCAGCTGTTATTCAAATTGGCCACACCCCTAACTGTGCATGATTTCATGGCTTAATATAATTTGAATTAATGAGTTACAAAAAAGTTCATCCCCTGTACAGTTGCCATGAAAGGGAAACACAGCTATTGAGCGAAGTCGATTTTTTTCCTACCAGATTGTAAACGTGTAAAGTTGCCAATTTTAACATAGGGAGCCAGCTCTTAGGTTATTCAAGGAACTACATGTTTTGGCACTTTAGAGTTGGACTCATTTTTCAGAACTGGAGGATGCACTTCGGTCTAGCACTACAGTCTGGTGTTACACTTTCAGCAGTTTAATGTGAACAACGGCAATTTCATGTAACCTTTAAGTCAATAATCATTATCCTCTACATCTTGTTACCTTTTCCACATAGATCCAGATAAATTAAAAGATCTACAAAAACAGTGTAATAAAAGTCATTTCACCATTGCACAATGTAACAAATTCTTCTGCACCCAAAAAACTTAATATATGCTTTTTGCATTCATCACAAGTCCAGTACACCAGTATTTAGCTCTGCATATAGTACCTCTTTAAGACTGGAATCAATAGAAATTGTAACATTTGTGACGAGAATTAGCACAGAAACACCTAAGCAACCAGTCAAAAAATGGTCTCAATAAGCTTTTAGTTGTTGATATAACTAAAATAAATAACTTTTTATTTATAACAAATTTAACGTAAGGTTCGCACTTACAGTAATTTTAATATGAAACTCAGAAACAATAGTAGACTTTTTGGTTTGTCCAAAAAAACTATATAACATTTTGTTTAAAAAGGTTTAAAGGATTTTCGGTGTAATGTATTTGAAATAAATAATTACTGTAAACTTTCCAGCCTATCTTTCACAAACTGTAAGAAATCTTTCAAAACCAAAAAAAAAATAAATAAATCCCATCCTTCTGTCCATGGTTGACTTTGTTGTTTTTTCAATGTGAGGAGTTTAACTCTCTTTAAACTACTGCATCTAGTTCTAGTTGGTTGAAATGAAACAACAGATGACTCCATAACTCCATTTCTATCGGCAAGAATTGTTACATGTTTTGGTCAAGTATGTTTTTTTTGTAAACATGCAGTGGTCCATTCCAAGCATCCCTTCTCATCTCAAGATGCCGCTACATGGAATTCCACCATTATCTCAAATCAGCGTCAACATACGAACAAGTTATAACTTGTTCCTTATCAGCTTGTCTCCCTGCATTCTGGGACAGTACTGCATGCTGGACTAAAAAAAAACAATATGACAATACAGAAGCCCTCTGGAATCAGATCATTCTCTGTGGAGCCGAAGACAGAGTTATCAGCGCTGCAAATCTGGCAATCTTGGCTATGGAATCAAGGGTTTCTAACAACAGGCTATGATTGCACTGGGCTTCTCTTTCCGATGTGACTTGTTCTTACTCAATGCACCCGGATGTCATGTGTCACACTTTATGACTATGAATAATAGTCAACAACCGCTCTCTGAAGATGTTTTTCTGAACCAACAACAAAAACAGATCCATCAGCACGTCATAGCAAGTAAGTCATTAATGAGATTGTATGATTATGCAGGACTTCCTGTTTATTATTATTATTATTATTTTCATATTTAGCTTCTTCCTGTTCTGTAAAGCCTACAGAGGGAGACAGAGAAAGGGAGCAACCTTCTAGTGGTTATGCAACCCCGTTTCATCAATATTCAAACGCTTCTATTCTGGGGTGGAGGACGACACTGTGTGTGTGTGTGTGTGTGTGTGTGTGTGTGTGTGTGTGTATGTGTGTGTGTGTGTGTGTGTGTGTGTGATACTTAGAATCACCGTACAGTATGAACAAAAAGAGAGATAATAGAGGGAAGCATAATGATTAAAAGAGCTAAAGAAAGAGAATGTACAGTACAGTCAGCAATACAGTGTCGTGTATAGTATAGTTTTGACGTGGTAACAAATACCTCTGATCTAGACCAAAACCTAAAGAAACAGAATATTGCATGAAACTGTGACTAAGTCAGCATCAAGTCTTATGAGCTACATGACACGGGCATATGACTGCAGAAACAAGATATCCCATCTATTCAACAAACAGGGAAGTAAATCCTTACCAGCCTTCAGGGCCCATCTTCGGTTCTGTTCAGGCCGAGATCAACCAGAATCCGACAGAACAGATGACGTTACAATTGAATACATGCAACAGGAGTAAGAGGCATAAGATGCTGGAGGTGCTGTTGGCATTATCATAAAGGCAACCCGAGACAAAGCAGCGGTGGTAGTCAAAGCGGCTTTGGTTATGTCTGCATGAACTTCTCTCTGGTTTTCTGTGGGTAGGTTAAACCCAAACACACGCGGCCAGTGCATGGTGTCTCACACATTCTTGGTTAATTATTAACCTTATGTGCAGACAAAAAAAAATGCTGTCTGGGGATTGATTTGCGTTCATGGCGTCTTCTCTAAACGCTTCATGGTTTGTTAGCACTTTTCCTAAATAGAAAATCCTCTCGCCGGGATGAGAAATGTAACGGCTATGAGTCAGGGCTTATTTTTAACACATGGAACTGTAGTGTTTTGCAGGTGAACAATCACCTTTATACTTTCTGCTGATTTCAGGTGCCATAAATCAGATTTAGGGCTCCTTTCAAAGAGGCAGTAAATATCCTGAAATGGGTTGTATTGCAGCTCGGCCCTTCTCCACACCGCAGATTCGTTAAAAGCCCGTGTCAAAGGTCACCAAAGTGGAGTTCCTGCTCGCCTGACCTCTTCATCTGCTGTGGGTCAACTAAAACTGAGACAGCTCATAAAAAACAAACAGTTTCTACAAAAATCATTGTGAACCTGTGCTGGCCCGTTATGAAGAATCTCCACCCTGCGCCTGGGGGAAACTACACAGCTCAAGGGCAAAACAGAACCCAGTGCGGAAAAAAAAGAAGGAAAAAACGCGCTTTCACATTCTTCACACGCCGAGGCAACTCATGGAGCACACCTGGAGTCTCGTATCACACGTTGCACATGGATGTTTGCCTGTGCATACACCAGCACTGCTCCTTTACTCATTAGGCCAACATTATTAATCCTGCACACAGCTTATAAACGTTAAACGTTGTCCGTATCACCACGAAACATCATGCATATCACTCCTTTCCAGATCCTGTCCACTATATTATGTCGAGTGTTTTCGATGTATTAGTTTAAAATAGTAAAAGGGTGTTGTTTTCAACACTAACATTATGACGATTGCTCCGGATCTGGGCTAGGAAACACTAAACGCGTACATGCAGCAGCACGACACCTCTCTCGTCACTGTACACCTGCCAAACCTGTTCTGCTGCAGACAGACGATAGACGAATCAAAAACAAAACTTAGCAGTTGCATAAGAGTGGAAAATGGAAATGTATGGTAATCAAACAGACCCATATCATGGTTTTCAGTACAGCATGTTTTTTTTTAAATATCATGATGTTAAATGACATAATACACATTAAATTCAATGCTTTAGTTGAATTCTTTAATTCCTAGTCTTTGAAATGTATAAAAAAAAATTGTTCTTTTCATTTTCATATCTTTTTTTTTTTATATAGCCTACCCTGTTTAACATGTCTTGTCTCGTTCATATGGTGTATTTTTATACATATTAATAAACACAGAAATGTGCGACTTTCTCACTATGAACCCAAAAACAGTGCACCCTCATCACAAAGTGTCACATGCATCTCTCTCTGATACACATACATCTGTTGAACTATCCTCATGAGGATCTACTGTACCACTGGCGTAATGATTAATGCTGCTAATACACAATACACAATTCCACACCATAATTTAACCCCAGTGAACCAAAGGAATTTTTTGGCTTGTCGTTAAAGTGTTGTTGTTAAAGTTCTCTTCATGGAGATCATCCATCAAAAAAAAATAAAACACTCCATGCACTTTCACACAGCCTTTACACATCCTCAACTCTTCGACCTTACCAGCGTTCATCACTCACCTTAAATGCAAACTTGCGGTTGATGTTGTCTGAAGGATAGATTGGCCCGATCTTAAAGCTGAGGAGAGGAAGGCTTCCCAGGACAACTTCTTCTTTCTCGTCTGGATTGCGTTGAAAAAAAAGAGAGAGAGAGAGAGATTAGGGCTGCAAAACCTTGGGAATGCACAAAAGTTTGGGGGGAAAAACGCAAAAATAAAATCCCACCCACAGCAAAACAAGCAGTGCTGTTTCTACACCAAACACATCTGAGTCACAGTCACTTTCCGCTAGGAGTTCCTCTGAGCTGCTGCAGCAGCAGAGCGCAATGAGAATGGAAAAGTAAACTCCAGTGCGACTGCAGGTGAATCTCAATATAGACATCCATTTTAGTCGAACAGTCCGGCGTTGACAAGGTGAATGCTTTCGCACAGCAACAGCATGAAGTGACAGCAGAGAGAGAGAGGGAGAGGGAGAGAGAGAGAGATATGCGAGGTGGGGAGAGAGGAAAGGAGAGGAGAGGAATGAACGGCTGAAGCACTTGGGCTATCTAAATAATGCAGCGCTGTGTTAATTTTTAAACGTGGGAGCAAGAGAGAGAGAGAGAGAGAGAGCGCGCGAGAGAGAGAGCAAACAAGGAGCTAGGCAGGACGATTCAAATTCTCTTCATTGCTCTTGTATTTTTTTCTCCCCTAGGCTGAGTGCTGTCGCCGCTGCTGCTGCTGCTGCTCTCGTGGAAATGGATGCCCTTCTGAGAGCATGTGAGGGAGGGTGTTTGTGTGCGTTAGAGAGAAAGATGTGGGGGGTGCTGTTTTGTGCAGTGTATGTGTGTTTGTATGTGTGTGGGTAAGAGAGATAGAGAGATCAGTGACTCAGTATTACAGGAATTCTGGCATCCACCCAAGTGTACTGTACCTGCTCCCATCACCGGTACAAAGGAAGAGTTCAGTCATACACAGGTGAGAGTAAACAAAAACACCCAGACGCATACACACACACACACACACACATTCCAGAAGTCTACACATATGCGTTATTTGAATAAAGTCCTTTTTTTTTAAATGACTTTTCTTCATTAGTATCTGTGCATCAAAACCTTTAAAGTGTCTCTTGATAAATGACTATTTGTATTTTAATAATACTATTTAATAATATTTTGTTAATCCGAATAGATAGATAGACAGATAGATAGATAGACAGACAGACTATTTGAAAGCATATGATAAGCAGTGAGGGTCAGAGTTACTGATGGTTTTAACCAGCAACTTTATTTCATCTTCTCCAGTAACATTAGACTGAATTATCACATGATCAAGATGTCTCTGTCCATACCAGCTCAGCAGTCTAATATGAACTTTTAGCCACAGCTTTACACACCCTATTTTGCATGAGTAAGCCCCCACTGACTGCTGGGTGAAGGGTGACATGACGTCATATGTTTTCAAGAAAGATTCAGTTACATAAGAAAAAAAGAGAGGAGAAAAGGAATTTAGTTGAAATTATTCAAACTCTAAAGCAATACTGGATAGATTCACAATTATGTTTATATATATACAGTAGAGAGAGAGTATACATGGAAAATGAAGATATTTTAAGAATTCGTCACACACTGACACACACACACACACACACACACACACAACCCATACCACCACCATACCACCAACCTGTTAAACCACAAACTAATTTAAATGTGTACTATAGCTCTCCTGCACAAAACATATAACTCCCCTACAACAAAAGTCAAACAAATTACTGGAATGAAAAACACCACCTTTAAACAAGGGAGAAACATGCCGCAAACCTCAATCATGAAAGCTTACAGTTTAAGAAAATCATCAGTTTGGACTAGATGATAAGAGCAAAGTGTCAAGGGGAAAAAAATTGTAAAGAACACACCCAAGGAGACTCCAGGGCTCTTTCAGACACGTAGATCATACACCATTAAACACTCACTCACTGTCATGTGCAGCCCACACAGCTGTTACTTATACACACACATAAAACTTGTGAAATAGCGTGTCAGAGTGCAATTACTGGAGTGACAGACAGAAAATGTTTTATTTCATTTAAATTTTCAAAAAAAATATGTTAAATAAAACTATAAACTTTGTTTTTTTTCTGACTATAATATACTTAACAACAAACTAACATTTAAACAGATCACTTCTGTACAAGCAGTAAGTAAACAGTATATACACACTACCGTTCAAAAGTTTTAGGTCACTTGCAAATGTCTTTGTTTTTGTTTAGTGATTTATTTTCTACATTCTACAAC
>JAOTQY010000001.1:9991630-10013208 GCA_026413445.1 Dolichallabes microphthalmus
GAGTACCCGGAGGAAACCCACCAAGCATGGGGAGAACATGCAAACTCCATGCACACAGAGACGGGAATCGAGCCTGGGTTGCCATTTCAGTAGGGTCAAATTATTGGGCTGCATCAAACAAACTCTTCAACAGAAAAAAAAAAAAATCATAAATGGAGATCTCTTAAACACTTGGTGAAATTGAATGGTTAAAAAATGTGTGCATGTATTTTCTCCATTATTTTCAACTCAGTCGGCTGTATACTAAAATGATGCCTAACCTAGTGACCCAGTACACCGTCAAAACGTTTTTTTTAAATCATCTTCAAAATATTCCACTCTTTATTTATTTATTTCGAAGATTGTACTTTTATACAAATTGTTTTAAGTAAATTAATATTATAAACATCACTTAAACATTTCTCTATTTAAATTATTATATCTACTGGGATTATTTCCGGTAAAATATAGGCCAAATGTTGGGTCATATCGTGATCATCTAATTTATTTAATCCCCATATTGACTGAATCGTATAAGTATCTCAGCCGTTGTTGTGAGCATAACAAGATATGTTTGACTCACTGTTTGAAAGAAATGCGGCTGTTCTGATTGGTTGTTGTACTCGCTCCACCCTGGTGGGCGGGGAACGTTACGTGGTCTCGCTTGAGACGGATATTCATTGGGTAAAACCAACGCAGTACCCGGAAGTCGTCTGAGAACGCGGAACTGAACCTACAACCAACCAATACTAAAGAATAAAGCCCACATAAGAATATATTTAAGCACACGTACTGTTCTGCGTTTTTAAACATACGCACCTTCTTTCAGGACTGTGATTTATTGTTATTTACTCCTAACAGACAGTCATTCAGTGAAGAAAAAATGTCCCACACTGCCCTCTGGTGGTGAACTGTTCATCCTGGCCATAATGTGTTCTATATTTGTTTTCCTCGAACCAAATCAAATGAGAAAATTCTTAACATTTAAAGGATTAAATGCATTTCCCGGTTAAGTTTATATATAATTTGTTTAAATGTTTATTGTAATTCACAGACAAGCTGTTTGGACGTGTCGCTGACAATCGTAATGTAACCACGATGATAAACAATTATGCCTTCTAGTGGAAGACATAGGTAACTACAGTTTTTACGAAATAAATTCGTGATGAATGTAGTTGCCAGGATTGGCCACTAGATGGCACGACTGCCTGATATTGTAAATGAGCGCAGTTCTGTAGAACAGCTCGATTCTAGATATGCCAAAAACATGATGAACTGTAATTTACAGTATTAACATAGTTGATCCACTGTGCTCATTTCTACTTTATTTAGGATTCTGACAAAATACTCCAACTATATTTTATTAGACAGTGGTTAGTGGAAAGGTTTACATGTGTAAAGCATGTCCATTTCCTTCCACCATTATATTAATGATGGAAAACATTAATTTCCATGGTATTAAAATTCCTAAAGGTGTTCCTGTAAGAAGGGGACAAACAGCTCAGTTTAAATAATAGTTTTATTTGCATGTTAAACTGATTAAGACAAAATCCAGAATATATGCTGAATAACTATATTTCTAAATGTTTTAGAAAAATAAAACAACTCCATGTTAATTATACAGATTAACCCCTATGCTTTGACATCAAGCATATTATTTCTATAGATCATCATGCATTTAGCTCCCTGCACTTCTTTTTTAGTCATACACATAAATCCGGCCACTTGGTCACAGCTGCCACAAGTTCAAACTACAAAGACACAACCTCTCGATTAAGACACGATACACACCACAGTGATTCTCGAAGCACTAGAAAGTCAAGCTGGTTTAGGAGAGAATGAAAGCCAGGGCTGTACGCTTACACAGGACCATGCAAATATGGAGCGTGAAGAGCCGCCAGCCTTTAGAGGCATGAACACATACTGCCTTGGGCTTAGCTGAACTCTATAAATACTGTGTTCACGTGGCGACGGTTAATCATCCACGTTACTCCACCGTGCTGTGTGATCAAACATTGAGCTTCCAACTAAGTGATCTGTACACAACTCAAGTGCTATCTTTGGCTTGAAGGTTAATTAATTAGTGTACAGGTTTTACAGCTGCATTTAGAAAGTGTGAGACATTTGACCCAGGTTTATTAACGTCCCTTACTCCTGGTATGAAAGAAGAGACTTAGCGGGTCTGGAGTGTCACTTTGCAGGGATGGAACAATTTGAATACATGCTCAATGCTCAATACAAAATAATAAAATTATGTACTTTTCCTTGGCACAAGAGCAAAAAGAAAAAACATCCTGACCAACTGACAAGTTGTTAAGCACGAATTTACTCCACAGATTTTTGCTTGAATTTTTTTTTTACAATGAAAAGAAAAATGCCCAACCATCTAAACACAGCGTTAATAACATCCTTGTAGTACATAAATGCAACAGGTTGTTCTAACACTATAAAGGGCAAGATTTCAACACTGTTGCACTAAAATACTTGAGAGATTGAATGTAGGACTTTTTTTAGAAGCAATTTAGAGTTGCAGTTAGTGCATTGGTGGCTTTTTATATCAAACAATACCTGCAGATAAACTTAGCATTTCAAAGGCATTTGAAACCAGCTTTCTTGAAACTGTGACCTTTTTCAGTCATAGGCCATTTTGGACGTCATATAACAGAAGTCTTTCTTCCCTTCATTACTTCATTGTGGTGTTCAAGATGCTGCATTACTGAAGCTCTCCACAGAACAATGGTTCTTTACTGTATGACTCAAGTGAAGCGTTGGACCCTAACACACACTGACGGGAGTCTTTATGCCTTCAGGGTCACCCCCCACCCTCTCCATTTTGTTCTCTTCTTCACCCTGAATTAGACCCGATATGTAGTTCTGTCTCGTGCAATCAAAAATAACCACAAAAAGCAAACCATAAAAGAAACTAAACTAAAAATAAGTTAATCAGCTAGTAGGGTAGAGTCTCTGTAAGATGTTAAGGCGGAAACTGGGAGACAGGCAGTAACTGATGCTTTCCTCCACTTCCTGAACGCGACGCTGGAAGCGACAGCGGTCTCGGGCATATTCCTCCCACGGGCCGCGGCGCTCCTCGTCACTGCTGGCATAGAACTCCTCGACTTCCTCTATGAACGTCACCTGCACCAAAACATACAGTGTTGAGGTTTAACGTTTGTGTAATTCCATGACAGAAACGTCAAACTTTGAACGATCATAACAGTTGATTGTTTTATTATAGACATTTTTTTTGCCTACTACAATAATAAAGTTCTGCAATAAACAGAACCATATCGAAATACCGATAAGTCATAGAAAAATGCTGTTAAAACTATTTCTTTAACATTAATTACATGATGACATAAAAAATACCACTTGTATTTAAAAATAGAGAAAACCCTGAAGATGCTTTAATAATCTTGTAATCCAGTACTTTTACACTGTATTGAAACGTCACTCTTTTCAGAGGTGCAAACACTAACGTCACATCAAGAGTTTCAGCTCAGTATTTCATTGTGTAGTCCTGCTGTTACACATCTGTGCACATGTTTTAACTTTAAAAGGTGAGAATGTATATATAAATGTACATAAAACATTATACATGTTGTCTGTTTTTTAAATAAATGTGTGTGGAATGGCTGACATTTTTCTGCATAATGGTGTGGTACAAATAAATCACTTCAGGGTGTCCTATAACAGCATGTCCTTAACCCAATGTGTCACATTTTAAAGGTTATACCTTTCACGAAGTCCAAAATTTTACCAAGGTGTAACATCTGGACTAAAGGCACAAATATTGAACAGACGCAGAGTAAAGCCTTTGTCCCGACTAATATTTCTGTACATTTTCTGAACAGGCAAAGTCCCACCCTGTCCAGTATAGAGGTGAGCCTTTGCTCATGATGGCACCAGATTGCTGTTTGTGTCTGACATCAGTGAAACCTGATGCACCCTTGCTGCTGTCGCCTCCTGCTGATGTTTCATACACACCAAGATAACGCATGGTTTGAGTTTGTACATATTTTATTTCCACTCACACAAAGTTATTCTATTTTTCTGACTAGTCTCTCAAACAGAACTTCACTGTTGCTAAGTAACGTTTCATCATCCTCTAAAATGACCCGATGTTAAATCAAAAGGAGAAAGGGGAGGTGAAGGAGGGGGTGGTCTATTAAAGTGGCTGGAACAGTGCATACTTCTACAGTTACAGATAATGTCTAGGACTAGCTTTGAGTCAGAGACTGAAAATGGGCCAGCGTGATAATGAGTAATGGGCAGAGCACTCACTTGTGCTTCCCTTGAGAGCGTAAAATGGAAGCATTGCATCAGAAGATAGAAAAAAAAAAATGGGATAGCGGTCTGCTTGCACTGCTTTACATCATTTTCACATCAGTTCACAGCTGAGCCTTAATGATGATGATCTAAATTCAGGATGTGACTACTGAGGCTGAGGCCAGTAAGAAAAAAATCTGGATGTCTGAACTGCCAGACAGTAATTCCATGACAGAAGAATTTGTACTGGATGTCTGTAGTGGCTAAACTTGATGGGGTGCCAATTTATCGCAGGGTGCACATGTACACACACACACCCACCCACCCACCCAATCAGCCTACACGGAATGTCCTCGTACTGCGAGAGAAATCAGACCAACTATATGGAGAACACACAGACCCCAGGAGGGAAGAGAACCCTGCTAAACACACCTCCACCAAGCTACTAGCAAACATTGAATGCGACCTTTTTGACAAAATGATACAATAGCGCTTTAAATTTAACTATTAAAATGTTACATTTAGCATGCATACTTATTCATCGAGGCCAACATCAAATAATTGGACAAATGTCCTCATTAAGTGGAAGATTGCTATAAATAAAATCTATTTATTGATTTAACTCAAGAATTGACAAACTACATTAATTCCCAACTTTCCATGTATAACCTGTAATAAATTGCAGCCTTTTGCAATTACATAATTGCACAGGTCCATAGTATGATTTAGATTTTATGTGATTAACTGTGCAACACTAAACAAAATCAAAATTCCAGACTAACCTTTTTCAGCCTGACAGCTGCCGCACTTCCGAAGCCATGGACAGTGGTTGTCTCTGAGAATCCGCTGTCCATTCTCTCCTCTGCCTCCTCTTTGCTATAACGCAGAGGCTCGACTGGTTTCCCTTTCTTACAGCGCTGTTTCGCTGGAGGCCGAGTCCTGACTGACGCCTGAAAGTTCATCGGACTGTAGGGATCTGATGAGCAGCTGAAGGAGTTCCAAAGTTTCAGACTCTCAGCTTCATCCATCGACGAACAGGCCTCTTCGCTTGACTCCACGTCGTTCAGGGTTCCTCCCAGAGGTGAAGAAAGAGATGATTGGGAGGAACATAAAAAGGAATCGGGTTCTACTGGAGATCCCACAGGAGATGAGTTCACCACGGATGTACCGAGCTTCTGGGATGTGTGAATTGGGGCAGTGAAGTTGCGAGGGTTATAGGGGTCCCTGGTTTGGCACATGGAATTCCACAGTCTTTCACTCTCTGAGTCCAGTTCATCAGATTCTGAATCCTCCTCATCCTCTTCATCCTCATCATCACTGTCATCTAGGTCCTCAGAGTCAGAATAGTCGTCGCTGTCAAAGCCGTCATCATCGTCGTCGTCACTGTCGCGACTGTTGTCGTCCATATCCGACTCGTCGCTGCAGTGGGTGCCCATGATGTAAGCGATCGCCTTGTTCTGACAGTGAGGGATGGACTGAACTGGCGCAACCTCAGGTACAATCTCAAGCTCTTTGTTGTGCTCTTTCTCCTCTTCCTCCTCCTTTTCATCTTCTTTGTTCTCAACCCTCTCAACGCAATGAGTGTTGCCAGCAGATTTATCCTCCTCTCCTCCGTGCCCATGATCGCCAGCCTGAGAAGCAGCAGAACTCTCAAGGCCCAACAATTCACAAACAGCATTCATATTACACTGCCTTGCATTGGCACTTTCTTCCTCCAAGCTCGAGTATCCATGGTCCTGATCCGGGGTCAGAACTGCCACCTCACTGCAGGCGGCAGCAGCTCTGGTACCGACCAGATGCTCTTCAATGCTGTGTTCATGAGATAAAGGGTTTGGGAGGAATTCCAGCCTGGCTGTGTGAAGGCTTGCATGGTCAGCTGACTCTTTGAAGCGTGACGGTCCAGCACATTCGCCGTTTGCCCATTCAGTCTCGCTGCTGGTTCCTAATGGTCGATCAGATAAGACAGGTGACCTCTGGGAATCTGGTTCACACATGAGGCGTTCGTTACAATGCGGGGACTTTGTTTCAGCATTCGCAGTGGTTTTAGTGTGGTACAACGCATCGAGAGGATTTTGCAGGTCGTCAGATCTCCAAAGTACCTGCCACCACCAGGTGTTAGAGCCGCTCGAGGTTGGATTCGGGTACCAAATGCCAAACTTGGGCTCGCTGTTCTTCGCTTCTTTTGGTGACAGGACCTGGCTGAGGAACTTTCTCGCCAACGCAAGGTACCTGTATTCAGCTGGGGCTGTTTGGTGAGCCTTGAAAGTCATATTCATGCTGTCCTGAATCCCTAATTCTCTCAGAGAGTCAGCTGTCAGCCAGCTCAGAGGTTCTGCATCGCCGGAAGTCAGAAACCCGCCGTTTTCATGCTGGCAGTGAACATAATCTACACGCAGGTGAGTGGAGCTCTGGTCAGAAGGCATGAAATTATCAAGACCTGCCATTAACTTATGTCCAAAGTCAATGTTGGGTTTTCCTGCCTGCGGTCTTCCTGGGAAATATTTCTGCAGAAGCGACCACGCAGACCTGGACAGCATGCTAATCCACGAGCTAGCCGAGCGGTCGCTCCCCACCTCAATGCTAGCAGCGGCGGCGGGCCCTGAACCCCTCTTAGAGAAGTGTTCCTCTGAGCTCATACTTTTAAACATTATTATATGTATATTAATAAATCCAAACTATTAATTAAATATAGTTAGGAAACTGAAAAAGGGGTCTAAACTGATGTTACCGGTAACTTCTTAGACGTTAGCTAGTGAGCTAGGCTAGTAAAGTATTTTCCTTTTTTTTAAAAAACGAAACTAGTTTAATACTTAACTGTTAAATATAAAGCGTAAAGTAAGACTTTAACTAGTTAAGTTAATATTGAGGGAAATACCTGTGGTTGGAGTAAGTTTCAGCGCCAGCTGGACGACGTTAGCGTTAGCCTAGCACGCGAGTGCGGAACCCTATATGTAATTTGTGCTGCTAAATATTAGCTACCGAAGAACTAACAAAAGTGGACATCAACAAAGTGTCGCAGTTCAGAATACTGTCCGTGTTTAATATTGTCAAATCCCCGAAGTGTCCATAGTGTTTAAACGGCAAGGGCATGTTGCCGGTTTTCTCTCCATGCAAACCAGCAGTGCAAGCAGTCGGCGCCCACGTTCGCCATGTTCATCTTCACATCAGTTGTATTCTGTGGATTCGTTGGAGTGGCACGCTTGTTGAGAACAGAAGAGACAGGAACGGACGATGGCGCGATGAGGATCGAGCTGACATATTCCACACTACTCAACTCGGACGTCAATATACAAGCCATGTTGGTTTTTATAAGGCGATCCTGAAGCTAGCCGTGTGTCGCTGGTGAGATGAGACTGCGCGCAAGCTGAAGCCGAGTTTCCGCGTTGGCAAAATTAACACGCGTTTGTGTAAAACGTCGATTTACGCAAAAACAAAAGAAAACAAATCGTTCAGAATGATGACTGGAAGGACTCTGAAAAAGGTTTTATTCGCCAATAGATTCAGCGTTAGTTTCTCCAGTTCCGTTTTTTCCCCTCTCTCTTCCTCTGGCAGAGAAAAGCCCAGTGCTAACAAGAGGAGATTTCATCAGACACGCTAAGGCACCGTCAATAAACTCAGCACGTCCTCGAAACGCACAGCTAGGGAGCGTCGCAGCAATTCACATGTTACGCAACAAATCTCAAGCGTTAAATTGCACGCATACCGTACTGTATGTCCTGTCCTGTCCTGTGTATTCGTGCTCAAAAATAATCTTCAGCTAAGTTTAGGACAAGCTTAAAAAACAGGCGAGTTCTTTTTAAATTCAAGATTCTTTTTTGTCTCTATAGTAAGTACAGCGAAATTAGAGCAGCCCTTACAGTACTTTCAGTTTCATAAATCGAAATAAGTAGATTTATTTAAATACACACAGACACATTCAACTGCAGTCAAGGCGAAAAAATATTTTATAGTGATGTTTAAGGTACAATAACCGTGTGGGTGTACTGAGTATTGTATTGATATAAATATGTAAATCAGCTTATACACAGGTTAGTATTGCACAGGATTGCAGCAGGTCATATAAACAAGTTATTGCACAAGTCTTTCACAGCAGGTCATGAAATAAATAAGTAATTGCACAAAAGTCACACACACACAGGGATTTGCGTATGTCTAGGGTATTAAAGTGTGTAAGGGACTTTGGTTTCCTCCCACAGTCCAAAGATATGCAGATTAGGCTAATTGGCATTCCCAAATTGCCCGTAGTTTGTGAATGGGTGTGTATGTGTGTGCCCTGCGATGGATTGGCACCCTGTCATGCCCTAAGCCTCCTGGGATAGGCTCCAGGCCCCCGTGACCCTGAATACAGGATAAAGCGGTATAGAAGATGAGTGAGTGAGAGTGGTCACCTCACCAATATGTGCTTGTTGAACATCCCAGTTCATGTTTAGTCTCTTACTTTTATTTCTTTTTTAAATCCACTCTTATTAAGGCTTTTCAATGTATTTTGAAGCACTGCTGTCAGGATTTGTCCATTCAGCCACAGAGCCATACTGAGGCAACTTGAACTGCATTCCAGTTCATCCCAAAATAGGTTTTCACTTCAAGGATCTATTTTATGCAGCTTTATCGAGTTCTTCCACAACAATGTCTTCATAGAGCTCACCTTATGCAAAGGTACTTACACAAAGTGCAATGCCTGGCTGAAACAGGTTTTATGCCTCCTACTGTAATTCCAATTAAGAGAAAATTGTAATGGTACATAATACACTATAGACATTATAAACAATTCTGTGAATCCAAGTTTGTGGTAACATTTTTGGGAAAGCCCATACATAATGTGATGAATGTGACAAACCTTTGACCATATAGTGTATTAAGTATGTGCTTTTCCAAAAATGTTACCACAAACTTGTACTTGCTTTGTACCTGCTTTTATTGCAATATAATCAATGGAGTAACATGCAGTGGGGTATTACCAAACATTTAGTTAATAATTTTCCAGTAATAGCACATTTTAAGTGTAGCATTTAAAGTATGGCATATGTGTTTTTACATTAAAGGAGACCACACAACTTGTACTGTATGGTAAATTTTTTCTGGATACCTCACCATCACACCTATTGTATATGTGGGCCCTCCCCAAACTGTTCCAACAAAGTTGGATAAACAAAGTTGTATAGAATATCTTTGTATGGTATAGCTTTCCTGTGTTTCACTTCACTGGAACTAAGAGGCTCAAACCTTTTCCAGCATGAAAGTGTCAGCATGCACATGAAGATATGGTTTGCCAAGGTTCAAGTGGAACAATTAAAGTGTCCTGCACAATTATTATTATTAGTAGTAGTAGTAGAACAAAAAACAAGTAAGATCAAAGCCCAATGTTTAACTTCCTTAACATTTCCCCTATTCTAAAGCTATGAGTGCACTGTACAGTATCTCACAAAAGGGAGTAGCAAGTATTCTACCAACAGGCTACAAAACCATTCTTGTTTTTAATGCATTGTGTATCCTTTTATCACTATAGTTCGCATGATAACCATCACAGATTTTTAAAAAAATCCCCACATCTTGAACAGTAACTCGTGTGTGAAGGAACCTTTTGTTTGGATAATTGCAATCATTGTCATTCATCATTACTCCTCCCAGGGCTGTATTAACAGTAATGACTATAATCAATGCAGAGACAAACACTGCTTGGACAAAGAGCCAGACGTGAAAACACACAGGCCTGTTGTAATCCTAAACCCTACGGGATGTTTGCAAAGCTGGGTGTGAGTTATAATCAAGGGATCTTTACACAAATCTAAAACTAAAAGAGGTATGATGCAGGGTCCACTTTATTAGGAGCTCCTATGAAAACTGCTAATTTGTGCAATTTTCAAATCATGTGGTGGTCGTGCAGTGCATAAGATCATGCAGACACAGGGCCAGAGATTGACTTAATGTTTACATCAAACGAGGAAAATGTGATCTCAATGCTTTTAACTCTGGTGGGAGTTGAAAGCTGACCAGCCAATCTGATGCCAACTTTCATGCACAGAAATCATGTTCTTCCTAAATTCTGGTGTGAACATTATCTGCAATGCTTCATTTCAGCATTAGATGTGCTAAATGAGAACATTCAATTTGTGTGAATAAAACCTGATAATTTTTTTACATACAGCAGTTCCTACTTCCCTTTTTGGGGTTAACATGTAGGCAATGTGTTAAATTTATGATCAGGGCCAACTAGCCAATACTAAGCAGATTTACATCCTCATAGAAATGACTAGGTGTTTTTTCTATTTTGAATTCAAGTTCTTTTTATTATTTAGTGCAAATAATATATATAAAAAAACATGGTCTAAAAGGAACACAGCTATGTCAGGAAATCAAAACAAAAACAAATCCATAAAGCACAGACAAATTATAGTCTTAATATATACAACAGACTAAGCCTGTTCATTTTAAACTTACATTCGCTCCATAGTTTCTCTTGGACAAATGGTCTGTGGTGATTCAAATTGAGCTAATTTGGGTTTGCTGGAGTCCTTTGCAAATCTTCTGCATAATAAGAGCAGGTCTGAGCTTTCCAACCATCTCGCTTTCTTACAAGGGCACACAAAGAGCACCTCACCAGTAATAATACTAACACTCAGTACAGATTGGTACTTCAAAAAAATAAGTTGACTAACTTCAACATTAAATAAGACACATTAGTGACAGAACAGTATCATCAAGAAAACTGCTGTCTCAGGGTTGGACCTAGACCTTTTCAACAACTGCCCCCTTGGCTCGTGGCAGGCTACGATGTGGTTCATTTTTAGATGACATCATATCTGAACACTGTGTTATACACCTTTAACTAAACATCCTGATTATTTACATACATACTGTACGAATAAGGTCTAAAACAGGTGAATTTCAAGCAGCTGTTTTCCTTCATTGAACAAAGTTTTCCATGAAACCCTTTAGTTTAATTTAGTGAAGTGGACAAATCAACAAGTTTGTGTCACAAAGGAACAGAAAGTGACAGAACATGTAAAGGTGTACACAGAAGGAAAAAAAAAAAAACAGCCTTTGTCTCAGGTTCAGCGAATCATTTGCATGCGTGCACTTCTGGAAAGGAAAAAAAAATCCCCACAGATTAAAGCTTAAAAGTATACAGTTCAATTTGAAGTTCACAAACAATTTCAACAGAACAAACAATGTGTATTAATAGGAATATTAATCAATAATTATGTGTTAAGGTTTATCTTTGTTTCCCTTTCTTCAAATAAATAAAATAGTCCATTTAAGTAACTGACTGATCCCAGAAACATAAGCACAAAATACTTCATAGCAAATAAGAGCAAAAGTGCAACATTTATCCAGTAGCAAATTTCACAGCATGCACATGAACCATTCAAATACACACATTCTCACTGGAGAGACAGATGCTAGGCTGAGATAAGTCAGAACCAAAACAAACTCATTGCTTAGATTCCTCTTGTCTTTGTTTTAACCTTCATGGTTCATTTCAAGGCAAGCAATAATAAGGGCTTTACTGGGTTGTGTGCTATCAGGCTAGACGATGTAAGGGAAATATATCACATTGTGAAAAGCACACATTCTGGTCTATAAAGTGCCACTGTGATTCAAACAATGTAATACCTATTGAACCCTAACGGTTTGATGGATAAAATCAATTCTATAAGTTATCATGAGACACAGAATGTGTTATATGACATGTATATTACTGGAAAAATACTTCACAAATAGAGAACGTAATCAGATTAATTTAACAGTTATTTTGTCTAATATTAATCTGGATTTTTCTCCCATAGTTTCATTATCAGGGGGAAAAAAAGTTCATTATGAGAAGGCATGTTAAAGTCTAGACCCTCGTGGTACAATGTGAAGTGTAACGTATATGATTTAAGTCTGGTCCCAACTTTTTAAATTTATTTATTTATTTATTTGTGAAAATCATTTCAATCTGGGACTTTTTAAGACTGGTGCTTATTTAAAGAAACAAAGAAATAACTTGATTAATAAACAAAAATCTAAAGTTACAGAGCTTTTTGTCATTCATACTACTGATGTACTGAGTAACAACTTGCATGACTACACACAAATGTGCAATGCCACAGAATCTCAAGTGTTTTAGTTTTTCAAGACATGATAGATCCCTGCCACCTGTAAATCGAATCGTTTTACAACGTTCCATATCTCCCTTTTTACATACTAGGAAAAATCTGTAATCATCTAACTCACAGAGACAAACGTCACAACAGAAGCTAGCTCCAAATCGAGCCAAAATAAAAGAATATCTTAAAAAGAAATAAGTTAACATTTCACTTCTTCTCTCTCTGTGAGGCTGTACAATGGACCAGATCCTTCTGGGTTCTGCATCCGAGAGAGTCAGTGTTCCTTATCTCGGCTACAGCTAGTTCAGGCATGTCCTGTTCCACAGTCCATGTAGAGGACAAAAAAAATCCCCAACCCAACTAGCACATGTAGTGATGTCTCTCCATCACAGAATCTACAAATCTCCAGGGCTGGAGAATCAGCAACAAGCACCCCAGTGTGGGGAATATACATCTTTCTATGCAGCATCTCACAGACCCCAGTGCAAAGACAGGCACAACTACAGCATGCTCCTCAACGGGCTCCATCGTCCGAGTCAGTTCCCTTCCATGTAAAGGGACGTACTAAATAGCAATACTGGTGTTCAGACCATCACATAGGGTCTGTCTTAGCGAGTCCTTTTTCGAGTTAGCGGGTGGCATCGGAGCTGCCTGTGCTCAGCTGGTGCCAGTCCACCCAATGCTGTCCGGGCGCTAGATCATTTAGGGGGATGATGGCCTCGCCCAGCAGCGTGTTGTCCCAGAACGCTCCATCGCCTAGCACTCGAAGATGGATTGAACGCTGGCTCAGGTCCCCACGGGGTATTCCATCATATACCAGCTACAGGGCGAGAAAACCCAAGCAGACATCAGACAAAATGATCACACTGATGGCTAAATGCCAAGGTAATTTTACACCAAACTCTGTCTCTGAAGGTAGGCTGAAGGCTCATACAGAAATGCTTCGAAAACATAATGATGACCATGGCCATCTCATTCTCCTTCAATAATTCAACTAAAAACCTGCAGGTGAATTAATGAAGGCCTCTTCATGTTCATAAGAAGACTATAACTATAGAAACATGAACTGCTGTACACAAGTGAGGTGATACTGTCTCTGTTGCTAGTCAGAGACACACTAACTAATCTTGAGCATCTGCAAGCTTGTGTATGCTGAAAAGGGAAGTTAGTGCTTTCGGCAGCTGCAATGTGACCTAACGTGACTAGCATTTTGAACATCATGGTGTTTTCCGTCTCAACATTAAACGTCATTTGACGGAGAGAACTAATGTGTGGGAAAGGACAAATGACATGATGGGGGGAAAAATATAAAAACCTATACAATGCCCTGTTATGTTTGAAACCAATATTACATAATGCATTATACTTTTTCTCTGAATGTTGCCTAAAATTTTGGTTTGCTGTTACAAGCCTGCAAGGTCTCAGGCAACACAATATTGTTATCAAAACACTTTAAAATGTCTGTCATGTGGCATTAACAACATCTTACCATTTCGTTATACGTGGGGTTGCATGTACGGCGAGCTGCCTTTGTCTTCCTCTTGCCTGTTTTCTGGGGATCAGGAAGCAGGTACAGTTTGACGTATGGATCAGGATCGGTGCCGTCCTGTAAGGGTTGCTGTTGAAAAGAGTTATTATTGTCGCATTCCTTTTTTTAATGCAATATATAACAGAACCAACACCATAAGACTCACCAGGCCTCGTATGTGCATCACCATGATGAAAAGCTTATTGCTTTTGTAGGAAATGGACAATTTCACTTCACCAGCTGCTTTACCAGCCACAGGAGTCCAAGAACCCTCTGTAAACAAGAGAATGTGATTAGCACGGTGTACAAACATGTGAACACAAAACTTGTTTGGTGGAATCTTAGAAATGTGCTTCGGAGCACTGGGTGTATTTGTGCACACGTTTATGATATAATATACAAGCTGAAATTAATTCATTTTGCGCTGAGATGAAGAAAGAAAGAAGATCAGAGCTCACAGGAATTAAATAGTAAACTAGTCGAGAAGCCAGCTATGTCTGAATAGTGTTCACCTCTGACCCGTTTTCTGTCCCCATTAATGTTTAACTAGCTTTATTGAATTTATGGGGAATAAGGAACTAAAGTATGACCACTCCATCTGCATGACAAATTCCCTCCAAACTCATTGATTACAATTACAACACACCATTTGGACCTTTGTCATTGTTCACACACATACACTCCTACAGTGACCAGTTCAAACGCTCTGACTCATTAGTAGACTCAGAGTCACATGATGATGGTGGATGAACATTAACCCATGTCCACATGCTTGATGAATCACCATGATTTCGCTTCTATAAATAAACACGGTGTACGTGCAAGAACATTTCACCTGTCGGTTTTGCACTCAGCACGTTTACAGCTGTTCCTACTGGCCGCTCGTCTCTTGGTAATGGGTGGAAGAAGGTATAGACCAGGTCACACTGCAAAAAGAGAAACAGAAACGAAGAACCTAAGCTTAGCTGTTGCCTTACGTGCACCTTTAAAAAATATGCATGACAAGTTGAGCAGCATTCTTTTTATACACTCCCTAAAGGAGAAGCAGTGCTGGAAGTGTAAAGTGCTCGGCTGCTCTCCGAGCTGACTAGGAGGGGCAGAAACACTGTCTATCTAATGGTTTTTTCTTTCCTTTCAGAGAAACCGGTGGCTGATTTCCAGGAAGCAATGCAGTCAAACTGAAACATAAGCACACCAATTATTTATGAACTCAGTAACAGCCGAGTGAGAAATGCCTGCTGCATGAACACTACAGGGATGAATTTAATTCTATTTCACAGCAGATTATTATTATTATTATTTTTTTTTTATTAAGCCAGGTTATGGAGAAAAATGGAAGACCCAGGCCTAAATATGACGGCATAATACAGTAAGATCTGATTATACAGGCCCAAACAATCCTGTCTTTTTTTCCTCCCTATTGACAAAAATTCTGAAAATGGACCGTGTGTGCTGGGAATAACAGGTGGGAAATACCTGAGCAACTTCAGCGGCTGAGTGGATCAGATGCCATACATATGCGTTCAGCTCGTCTTTTCTGCGGTCAGCCATGGCTTCTCCGCGAGAGCGGCCAAGCACAAAGCGACTGGGGAAGCTGTAGGACAGCAAAGTGAGAAACAGATAGAGCTTATTTTAAAACAAGCTTACGTATATACAGTAAAAGTGCAGTGAGGACACAGTGGTGGTGGCAGGAACACTGCTAAAGCTGTTGCCTTTTATCTGTTTACCAACTGGGCACAGATAAAATACTTTCCATCCAGTTCAGCTGTCAAAGTGTTTACCTTATTATATGTTCTGTTTGAATTTTCCCTTAGCACTAAATAAATAAAAAAAAATAAAAATAAAAAAAAAACAAGAACCAAAAGCAGAAGTAACAGTAACCAGGGTCATTTGGAAAGACAAGTGAAACTGTGACTATAATAATTATCACAGCACAACAACATGAATGTTCAATATGTGCAAAGTGCTCTAAGTAAAAAAATTTGTCAAGCAGGATCCGTCAAGCATTATGATTCCATTCTTCTGTTGACAAAAGGAAAAGAAAGTCATCTGCACCGGTTTCTTACTGATTCATGCCTTAAGTTAGATGGTTAGATTTGCATGAATGATTCATAGGTCAGTGCGTGGCTTAACAAACAGTTACAGGCACTGGACACGAGAAAAATGAGAGCCAAAAATGAAAGGAAGCCTGGAGAACTATTCCCCATGAGACTATATAAAGAAAATTTCAAGAAAGTCTGGCTCTTTGGAAGCAAAACACGAGCTTTTGCACAGTACTGTAGGTTTTTCGTTTCTTGCCAACAAAACCTTTGATTTGGTAGGATTTTGTGCAAAACATCTTGCTGTGGTGCGCAGTTCTTCTGAATTTCTGTCATCTTGGGCCTCTATAATTATAATTTTTCAAAGAAATTTAAAATCAGGAAGTTGGATGTGACAGTACATTGTCTCATCGTCTCACAGCTAACATGTAAGCGGCGAATGAAAATAAAGACTATATGTTCAGTAATAATAAGTTCAATGAGAAGACTTTTATTGAGATATGTGTACATAGAAACATATGTTTCTGACACAAGTGTCTTATCAGCCGACACTTTATCAGGGCAGGACATAGACATAAAAATCACACCTCCCTGAGATTCTACACTTAAACACTTTAGTAGCAAGTTTGTAGCTTATTATAATTTTAGCCTGGTTTAATGAATTTTCCAGGAAATTAAAACATGTTCTGGACACGTAGCAACAAGGAACAACAAATACTGCTGTTAGCAGAGCTCTGCAATTTAATCGATTATTAATTTACTGTAATCATGCTTTTGTTGGTTGATGGCTCAGTTCTCCATTCAGAATCGATTAACACCTTTTAACACCTTTTTAATTATTAAGGTAAACTTTGTGTGGTACAGAAGACTGGCACAAAAATATATATTTTTAATGGGACATGACATTTAAACAATCAATGCGTTATTGCAAATTTCAGAGTTTATTAGAAGGTTTTAGTAGTTTTTAATAAGTCAAGAAGAAATTTAAAAATATATAGCTGTTTGAGACAAATCAGACAAACACTGTATGGAAAAAAATAATAATAATCACAATGCCCAAACAATTAAATGTAAGACTATCTGTGATTCACATGTCTAGCTATCAGACCCACACATCTAACATTTCACTCACTCCTGCTTTTGGTATCTTGTATGAAATGGCATACAACTCTATCCCATGGTACTGTATTGGTTAACATGGAAGCCAAATACCTTTTGCCATTTGAATTTGATCAGAGGCAGTCAGAATCTTAAAATAATTGTTTCTTGTCCATGTAACGGGGGAAAAAACATTAGCGTACCTTGGCAGTTTAGAAGAAGGGAAGATGAGTCGCAGTTTACTGTGTAACTCATGGAACTCCTCAAAACTCCTCTGGACCAACGTCGCCCCCTGCTGGCCCTCACGCTCCACTTTCACCACGTAGGTCTAAACCAGAGGGAAAATTTTACATACAAGATCTCTCCACTGAAAACATGTATACTAGAAAAACGTGCCACTACGAGTGTGTCTGTGGTTCACGTTTTATCGTGATATCAGAGCTGGGTTTCTAGCGGACGTACATAACCCTTGTTGGGGCTGTAGGTTTTTATGTGGCGACACAGAAACAGGCTGCGAATGAGGCCGTCACTTTTCATTGTGTAGACTCGCGGTGCAAACGACAACACGGGTCGCTCCTCTGAGGAGGCAAACTTCATCTGGGCAAGGTTGTGGATGAAGAAATTGAGTTTTGTGGCCACGCTGCCCAGACTGGACTCTATCAACCTGGCGAAATGAGAAAAGTGTTAACTAGATTCAAGAAATTATTGTACATTCAGCTCACTCTTGTACCCATGTTGTATTTTTTGAGAGCCACTTAAAAAAAAAAAAATCCAACAAACACGAGGACTTCAAGTCTGTGGCGGTACCAGGACACGTACTGTATTCCAACATGTTTTATATTACACTGTATACTGCAATTTTCAATGATCATCTTGATTTTTCTGGTTTCGTGTATATTGCATCCCTCTTTACAAGCTGCTGTCTGGATAGAATGGATATTTGCCAAACAGTTGCACAGTGCTGATAAAAGTCTGTCAAAGGTTGTCAGCAGAATTGTGTGCATGCCAATCCTATAACTCGTTATTAGTGGAGGAAAGTTCACTGTACGGCTACACGAACACGAGAAAAATAATACATTTGATAAAAACTTGTAAGATAGGATTAATAAATTAGGACTAAAGGTAAAACTTAAAAAAAAATCTTTTGCAAAAAATGCTATTTTGGTTTAATCAACAATAATAATAATAATATTAATAAGCTAAATAATAATGTAATAATAAGCTAAACCATCCACATGGGAAAAAGAATTCAAGCCAAAGCTTAAATTGACAGCCTCTGACTTCATAGCACTATAAATGCTGAATACCAAAATCGTTTTATGTATCTGAACTGATACATATTTTTTCACTAACATGTATACTATAATTATTTTACAAAAGCATCCAGTGCTTACAGGAATATTACATAAGTTAAATTCACCTCATCCTTACATAGTCACATCTATTTTCATTCTCATATGCTTTTCATTCATAAAATACACACTCTACACTCTAAACATTTTAGAGTCGGCTGCAAAAAAAAAAAAAAAGCAGGAGAACAGCAAATGGTTATAGATGAAAAGTTCATTTCAGGCTTTACCAATTTTCTCTAATGAAAGGACTCATTCTTGGAAAAGTACATGTCGCAGAGCCTCCCCTGCCCCACACATTTTAGATAAAAGTGGAGTCTGGGATGTTTATCGCATTTTGAAAATTAAATACTGCCAAACTGCGGACATGCGTCTGTTTTTTTCCCCTCCTGATTTGGAGTCACGTAGTCTCATCAGCCACACGACTTTCTTTTTACAGTCTTTTTCCTCATACCACAGATTTTTTACATGCCAAAGTGAATACCAATGATTCTTAACCAGTCACCTGCACATTATGAAGATAATACAGACAAGCACTGCAAGGTTTTCAGACATGAAATTTGAATTAGTTGTGTGAAAATAGACAGGTTATTTAATAGAACTATTCTGTTTAATAAGTATTTAGATTTAGTCTTGGCCCCTATCTAAACCTATATTTTTTTGAATGCATAAAAATACACTTAATATGCAGGCTTGTGGAGAGTAGAAAGCCTTTCGGTGTTGACTTGCTGAACAGAAACAGCTGTAAATCAGTTTCTTCTTGTGAAACTCATGATAAACACATCCTGTCTGTCTGTACAACATCAGACAAAAACTGCCCAAAATTTTTGTTTTTCTGGAACTGAAATGGAATTAATAGTGATTATACATCATGAACCTATACAAAAGTGCCGCTGAAAAAGTAGAAGGTTGTCATTGCTGCTTCACAACCCCCAAACCTGTTTTTTTTTTCTTAAAATCTTGCATTTCTTGTCATTAGTGCTGAGTTTATGATTCTAGTTTACTGCTTTATTTTATCCCCAGTGAAAAAAATCTTTCAATTCAGTCACAGTCCAGTAGACAGTTTTAATTTAAACCATGATACATTCAAAATTAATTAACAGATTGTACAGTATGTCCTAACTACTACTGCTAATTATTATGCGTTTCCTAACCTTGTGAAGTACATGGTGGCATCTGCCTCAGACTCATGTGGTCTCAGAGCATCATAAACATACTTTAAATCCTCTTGATCTGAGAGCTCAGGAATGCCACAGGACAGCATCTGTACACAAACACACAAGGACTCAGCACAGATGTAGATAATATGCGTAAATGAAAGCATGCAGTTTACAAGAAATGCATGTAAAGGGAAAGAAATTAAATAAAATGAAATAAAACAGATTGTAAGATTTTTAGCTTACCAAGCCCAGCAGGTTGAGGAACAGATGAGCGTGTTTCCTGATGAGGTTGTACGCCTCACAACACAAGTCAACAAAGTCATGAAAGCGACTCGAAGGCTTATCACCCCCATTAATCACGTAAGCCATGTCAGATGTAAAGACGAAAGGAGCCCGGTCCCTAAACAACACAAAGAGTGCATCTTATACAAGTCCAATAACACACATCACAGTTTTTTTTTTTATCTTGGAGGAAAAGGTCAATTCATAGTGATGCCTGTAAATGCAACGATTGTCTGTCGTGTGTAAACTGGCATAAACAGATTTTTCGCATTCCTCATTTCTGATCTCACCGTTTGATGTTGCCAAACATTTGCGCGTGGCCCAAGAATTTGCCAAAGTCAATATGGAACATATGACCACTGCTCTTCAGCATGATGTTGTCATTGTGGCGATCACAGATGCCCAGGATGTAGGTGGCAACACAGCAGCCTGCACAGGAGTAGATGAAGTTCTCTACTGCCTGATGAAAAATAATGAGACAGCGTCATTGGGGTAAAGCCAGTCTGAACACTAAAGTGACTATTCTAGATGCAATTTGTTCTACTTCTAAGAGCATTATTATGAATTCAAATCTGTTCAACATCTCTGTGTATGGATGATTGACAGTTCTATGCTGTATCTACAGTATCCTATAAGAAAATCTTTCGTTTCGGGGGGCACAGTAAATCTTCAGTGTGTATCAAATTTGTGCCAAATGTGCTTTAATAATTGATGCCTCTAATTTTTCACTTGCACTTATTACACTCCACTCTACAGCACATTCCTTTTAAGCCATTAGCACAAATCACCTTGATCCATTATCCTGCAAGATATGATGAAGAATCTCAAAACTCTATCTCTATCCAGAGCTCTAGCACCAATGTGTTCCCAAACAGCTGCATCAACTGAATGATCATCCATGGCAACCTTCTTAATAGTATTCTGCTAAACCACAGAAATGTGAATTTATACTGTACAAGGATGAAAACTCCGGCTGCTCACTTTCTCATACTCGTCCTCGGACGGGTTGTGTTTCTGAAGCCAGTCAGCCAATGGGCGGTCCTTGAAGGATCCAGTGACTCCATGCTCTACTTGGATCTTCCTCAAGGTCTCAGCATTGGGGATCATCTCCACCATGCCTAGGATAAAAATAAATAAATAAATAAATCAATAAAAAGACAACATTTAGACAAACCTCTTAAACTGTTCAGAACAAGCCTAGCACCTGTATGATTGTGCATTCCTGTTTCACGTAAAGCATACATGTTCACTAAAGAGCAAAATCAGACTTCATCTCACACACACATACCTCGGCTCCTGCCGGTGGAGAAGCAGCGGAAGATGACCATCTTCATATCCAAGCCTTCCTGGATCCAGATTTTGTTCATGATGCGGATGATCTGCAGAGTGAGCATGTCCTGCCGCAGGTCATCTCCTGACTGAATACATTTAAACTTCAGTTACAATTCTCGCAACTTTAGCGTCACTAACGGACTCTGCAAATTAGTTAAGACCTTAAAGATGACGTTGATGTTGTCTCCCAGCGGGTCCATGTTCTGGAACGAGAGCTTGAGTGGCACAGCATTGGAGTTAAAATAGGAGCAGGCCTAGAGGGAATAAAAGAAGAGGGTGGGGGGAAACAGAAAAGGCTTGAGTAGCAGAAAAGAGATTAGGTTTAACTGGTATTCAGCCATGAAGGGGTGCTAGACAGCACACAGGAAAGGCACAGAGAGGAACATGACGATATAAGTTTCTTTGATCACCAACAGCATTCGGTTTTGGCACAACAATCAGTACAATATTTTATA
>JAOTQY010000001.1:10023393-10033505 GCA_026413445.1 Dolichallabes microphthalmus
GCTGAGTGTGTTGTGTGTGTGTGTGTGTGTGTGTGTGTGTGTGTGTGTGTGTGTGTGTGTGTGTGTGTGTGTGTGTGCTGGAGGGGATGTCCTGCAGGATGAGATGTAAAAAGTTGTTCATTTTTTCTGGCCTGTTTCCCTCATGCTCTTTCTGTCAGAGAACTGACCTACTTTCCCTCTGCAGAACGACACACCCCTTAGGAACCAAACTTCAGCTAGACCTCAGCTCTCCTGGACAGACTATAACAAAGTTAAGCAAAACCCTGAATACATCACTTAGTGCATGCTTTTATTCATCTTAAGTATTTTATCCTGGTTAAGGTGGGTTACATTCCAATGTTTTTTTTATGTTTTGGAAAACAGAACCAAATGCCCCGCTTTCTGGAATTGGAAACGACTATCATAAGGCTCCTAACTACAGTATATAATCAAACAACATAATGTAAAATATGTATAGTATAATGTGAAAAACAGTTAACAATCAGAGTATTACACAGATTTAATAAATAGTAAGCAGTAATGTGTAGTGTAATTTCACCTCTATTTTACTTTCCCATCAATCACTAAGTTCCTGTTTCCTCAGAATATCAGCCAGCTAAGATAAAAATTTTATTAATACTGTTTTTTTTCCTGAGAAAGCTCAGATTTCGGGTGACTAGCAGGTAGTGAAACATGATTTGCTGAGGTCAGCGTCTATATGATGTGGTCGTGCATGTGTGCTAGCGTGTTCATTATGTTGTGGCTTGTAAGTGGAAAGCAAATGTACCACAAACAGGATACTCATGAAGCCCTTTATGACACAAAATTAAAGATAAACTGCCCTGTGCACTTTATCCGCTTTCTACAGGATACACTTTGAAGTGCAAAAAATGACAAAATATCTCAAATATAAATTACATTTATTATTTAAATGAATATTATTTATTTAATTAGCCTTTCTAGTACTTCCTGTTATAAGATTACAATCAACTAAATCTCTATAGCCCTGCGATGGATTGGCACCCTGTCCAGGGTGTACCCTGCCTCGTGCCCTAAGCCTCCTGGGATACAGTAGGCTCCAGGCCCCCCGCGACCCTGAACACAGGATAAAGCGGTATAGAAGATGACTGACTGACTAAATCTCTACATTATATTTTATCAAAATGATTATTGCACTTAACCCGCCTGTCTCAAAAAATTCCATAATCCAACCACTCTTTCACTATTTGTGTCCTGGAATATGACTGTGCCATCAGGGAAGTAAAAAAATTTATAAATAGTATAACCAGTTCATTCAGTATATTCAGGTAGTCAGCTGACTTCATTTTATTGTTGCTGAGACTAGATCTGACCAACTGAAGCAATACCAGATAACAGAGGCCAGAATAACATAAATACATATGCATGATAAATGTATCGCTTCATGCACTTCCCTCCTTAACCTGATGCACGCATCGCTTTGGAATAGGGTCCATTTGAACTCATCAGTGCACATGACCTTTTTGCATTGCTCCAAAGTCCAATCTTTATGCTTCCTCGCAAACTTTTTTTTCTATTTACTATCAAGTTCAGTCCCAATACTGTGAGTTCTTGTCACACTAACATGCGCTTACTTTTATTATTAAATATAGCTGTGATTTCTACTATTTAAATAGTTTTTACTATGCAACCACACATGGCATTTAAGTGATCTCTGATTACAATCATTAATTTTTCAAACACATTTCTTCTGTAAAGTTCATGGCTCAGCACTGTCCCTCCAGGTGTTAATTACCCTATTTCAGTAATTCCAGCATATTAGTGGCTTTCTTTGCTTACTGTAGCAAATAATTTAACCCTTCTGTAAATGTGACTTACTTATTGTTCCGGATTTTTCATTAGGGACAAATGGATAAAACTACAACCTAAATTTCTATTTTTGTAAAACTGCTTTCCGATAAAGGGCTATTAAAGCAAACCAATCTGGACTGAGTTATTTTTAATATTAACATATTTGACATTATCTGGAAACAATAGCTTAATGCTATTATTGCACAACAATAGAATAAGGGAATTTTTCCGGGGGAAAACAGAACAGTCTGGTAATGGCAGGGGGAAGTGTTTCTGCATTTGTAAGAATACAAATAAAAATAGTCTAATAGACAAACAGACTGATGACAGTAACAAAAACAACAACAAAGAAGTATGAAGCCTGAGCTGCATGTTGAAGTGTCTTTCTGTATATCACACTAACCTGCAGGATGACACTATCAGGCTGGCTGAAGTTGGGAGTGCTGGACCGGGTGTTTCCGCTTCCTGGCGCTGACGGCCAAAGACCCAACAGCTTCCTGCCACAGGTCAAAATGCTGCAACACAGGAAAACGCACAGCTCTATCCCATCAGCCAAACATCTACTTCTAAAGATACACAACAATCTGAACAACAACTGTGGCTTTGTAGTAATAATATGAGGGGCGTTCAAGTCAAACCAGGACACGTGATGACGTTTTTCGAGTAAAAAAAAAATATATAAGACTGAGGTTTATGTAAGACTTTAAAGCACAGTACAAGGCAGGAAAAAGTTGAATGGAGCAAATATTTTAAAGAAGGCCGTACCTCCGTGAATGATGATCTCGGCCAAGATGGCTAGTAGCCCATTCATGAACATTCAGTAAATGGAACGCTCTCGGGGAGGGGGGGTAAAAACTGGCTGCTTTGATCACCAAAGCCATTCTGCTTTTGAAAGGCAAGGCACAACCTCATACTACCCACTGCACCACTTGCACATTACAGGATGGGAGTTAACCGCCACATCCCTCATATCGTCCTGACCTCGTGATTTCCATATGTGGGCCATTAAAGGAGTTAAAGGCCAGTGTTCCAGACATTAATCAGGCAGTCTGATCACGGCTCTGTCGTTCTACCACTGGGATACAAAAAGAAATAAAAATTCCTTATTTGACTTGAACACCCTTCTATTTCTTCTGTTTCCAGCATGTTTTTGAAATAGGTGTTTACACACACATTTTTGAAAACAATGCTATTGAAATGAAGCTGGAAAATACAGGTTCTAGAAACACTTTTGCTTGTGTACAACAAACAACCAATAATTTTTTTCAATTAATTTTAACCATTTTGTTTAGTATTTAATGCACAGTTATGTTACTATTATTTTAAACATGGGCAGACAAATCCCACGCTCATGTAACAAGCAGATTTGATGCTTGAGCTATTCATAGCTGAGTGGGGGGGAAAAAATTTACTCCCCACTGACTGTCACAAAAATTAATGTGCGACTTGGTACAGAAAATATGTGTAAAATGAATGCACAGTGGTGGCACGTTAGTGCTGTAATTACACTCCGATCTCTGCGGCTCACCACTTGCTGCAATGCACATCTGAGTCAAGGTGTAATCTGGGAAATGAAAGGTATGAGGAAACGGTGACTAAACCAAGCCATATAATGTTCAGCACTAAGCTGTCATATAACTCTATTGCTCTTTCAACTAGCACACTCACCCTTATATTTATAGTTAAATAAATGGTAGGTCACGCGAGTGCATCTTTGGCCGACGACACGCTGACGTTTTTTTGAGTGTGCAAACGCAAGGCATAGCTGATGAATGCATGACCAGTATGACAGTACAACACTTATCGCCCTGATAACAATCATTGTTATTTGCAAACTTTAACAGATTACTCTATTTAAGAAGTGACATTCAGCTTGATCTACAGCGCCTGCAGTCACTTGGCGGTCCAATCACTGTTCTACAAACTTTATCGCGCACTCGGTTACTCCCACTCGTTCAGCAAAATATACTCGCTTACGTACAGTGTGATAGTGCCGAGTCAAAAGCAAACTTGGTTTCCACAAAGCAAACCACAAAGACAGTTTTTTCTTTTGTTTCTGGACGTTGTTTCTGAGCACAGAGGAAGTGCTGATTTGCAAAACGAGCACGTTTCTTCTACATTTACCCTTTTAAATGCTCACAGTGCAAAGTGCACAACTTTGCTCTTCTAGCCATTTAATGTCAAGTCAAATCAGAAGCTTGCTCCTGTTAACATGTGGTAATTACATTAGATAGTGTTTAAAGTGACTCTGTTCATTACATTTCATGTGCTGTTAGTTAGTTTGGAGGTATGCCAGGCATACACCATTATTCCTCATAACAGTCAATCGTATGTGTGTATATAGAGTTACAATTTGATACAAAAAAAAAAAGAAGAAGCTACTTTTCAAATTCATATGCATTTGCTTTTTGGTCAAGACATGCCATTTTCCATCTGTGACCTAATAAACCCATTTCCTACAATATGATTTATAAGCAGCTCTTACTCATAAGCAGTCCTCAAATGTATACATATTTTACACATCATCCAGATCACCATAGCAACCACCACAAACCTGTAAAAATCTAAGTAGAATCAATAAATAAATCCTTTCTCTCTCTCAAAGATGTGCTTACAAATTTTAAAAAATTTATTGTGCTGGATATTCATCTCAACTTGCACAGGCCTTTATGACTGCAAATTTGTTGGAAGGTGGAAAACAATTATAAAATAAACTCAACCACAATTAAAAAAAAAAAAAAAAAAAAAGTCATATAAGGCATATCTTCATGCAGATACAGTTCAAGCATTTTAGTTCAGGGTCAGTTTAAAGATTATAATGGGGGAAAATAGGATCTCAGTGACTTGAAGCATGACATGGTTGTTGGTTCGAGATGGATCGGTGAGCTCCTGGAATTTTCTCACACAAGAATACAGAACGTTGTGGAGAATAACAAAATCCTATTAGGTGGCAGAAAATCATACGAGAGGCCAAAGGAGAATGGTCAGATCAGTTAAAGTTTGCAGGAAGTCTATAGTTACTCAAATCAATCACACTTTCCAACTCCGTTGAAAAAAGCAACTCAGAATGCGCAGTACATTAAAGCATGAACATACAACAGCAGAAGACCACATCTGGTTCCAGTATTATCAGATAAAAACAGAAATCTAAGGCTACAGTTGGCACAGGATTGCCAATCTAGACTGAACAAACATCGGGTCTTGATACAACATTTACTGTTCAGTTTTATAGGTCCGGTGGATCAATGGATCTTACAGCCTAAACAACGCAGGAGCAGGGAGAACATGCAAAACCCCACAAAATGAGTAAATGAGAACAGGAGCAAACCATGGACACGGACCACCATGTTGTCCTATACAAAAGCATAATTCATTATTTCTTGATGCACTCACTGTCGAAAGTTAAAGAGCGGCATTGTGACCCAGCCCAGCGCCTCCATGTTGCGGGCTTTCTGCTTGCTCTTGTCGTCTGCTCCTCCAGGGGGTGGTAGCGGTGTCGCATACAGAGTCACTGTCAGCTGAGACTCTCGTGGCAGCTGGTTGACCTGCACTGGAAAGCAAATCCTATAATGTAAAATGAGAAGAAGAGAGCAAAGGGGAAGACTGGATCAATCAACTTCATGGAATATTATCTGGCACACCTACTACAGCAGCTGGCCAAAGCTGAGTGGGTGACAACTGGTCATTCATTACACACAGAAGGTCCCGAAATAGTTACAGAGGTGCCTCTGAGATGAAAGGGATGCCCCTGTATGCACTTCAAATTAAAACACTACAGCTTGTGTCTAACTGGCTATCATCATTACTATACCATAAAAGTGTTCTCCAATAAGTAAACTTATTGTAGTATTAATTTAAGAATCTTAACAAGCGTTCTGATTGTATCAGAGCAAAATAACCTGGATGAACGAGTTAAAAACCTATTAAAATCAAATGGTCAACAACACCTGCACTATACCAGCTATACAGTCCTGGGCAAGTCTTGAGCCACCCCTCATTTTGTCATATTAAATTCAATTATGTACATTAAATTAAAGAAACAAGAACATTTTTTACTGCAACAGGCCTAAAGATATAATGTAAAATTTGTTTGTTTATGTAATAACCTCAACAGCAACCTCATTCTTCTGGGCATTGGTGGCTCAATGGTCTCTCGCCTACAATGAGCTAATGCCCAAACCCACGCCACTGGATGCAGTGCCGGTCCCAAGCCCGAATAAAACAGGAGGGTTGTGTCAGAAAGGGCATCCGGTGTAAAACCTGTGCCAAGTTGTTATGCGGATCGAACGGTCCACTGTGGCGACCCCTCGACGGGAGCAGCCGAAAAATGAATGATTCCTCCGAAACTAGTCAGGTACAGGAACCGGACTGAAAATCAAGAACCAAAACCAAGCCAAAAATGAGAGCCAAAAAATCTTTCAGAAAGCCTGGAGAACCATTACTCAAGGCCAGGTCCAACTAGGCTCTTTGGAAGCAAAATATAAAGAAATGAAAGGTGGCAGAAGACTTTTGCACAGTACTGTATTACAGTACAAAAGCACACTCTTGTTTACAAAGAAAGCTTTTAAAGGAGCTGACCAGGGTTTTAGATCAGCAACTGGTAATAACTACTAACTGGTCTCAAGCCACTGGTCTCAAGCATCTCAAACGCAAAAGCTGGAGTAGAGAGATAGGGTGGAAAAAGAGAAAGAAAGAAATTATAGCTGTTAGGACTTCATTGGAGACTTACCTTTGGTCCCAAACCACCAGATGGAAAAGGTACTTGCTGACTGACTGTTTGCTTGTGTGCTGGGGGGCACAGAGTTCCTCTCCCCCATGGGTGAGAGAACACGACAGAAAGAACCCTTCATAACTGTGAATGAAAAAAAAAGACAAAGAAGGAAAGTTGGTGTATGTCCGATAGCATAATTCTCTGAGAGTGTCCAGGACCGTCCCAACATGAACATGTTTACACACTACAGGCGTGATTGTATGATGTACCATGCTGAGTATGAAAACTCTATTGTACACACAAATTTGATGTGTGCAACCACTTAGTTGGCTCAAGTTTGAACAAGTTCACAAGTCTTTAAAATAGTTCTTTTGCTCGGAGTTACTGTAAACTCAACACTGGCAGACATCCACGTTTTTCTTTCCAGCTTCCCATATCATATACACTATAAAACTGCAATTTCTAAAGAATAAAATAAGCAGAGCATGATATTGATAGGAAAATAATCAAGTTCATAATTAAGCAAACATCAGCTCTGTATCTGTGTACTGTATGTGTGCCAGTATGTCAGAGGAGTGTTTGCTTTTATCTCTGGCTTTCCTTGTTAGTTTTCTTCTCCATCTGCTTATTTTACTTTATACAAGTAAGAATTCTTGACCACTTTGGAGCTGAGCAAGACAAAGCAAGTTTCCAGGAAAGCTGAACCCTGAAAGGCAGGGTAATCTTCAAAGGACATGTTAAAATGTTAACAGTGCAAAATTCTTTACTGCCTTTAATACAAACTCGATACAAATATGATCGTTGAGGGCCAAAGACCCTCAAAGATCATATTTTTCCTCTGAGCCACTTAATGCCAGCCAACCACATCTTTTCAAACTGCTCGCTCTCGCACCATTGGGGGCTGCATAACACACTCAGAGGACAGCGCTATCTGCCCCTTCCACTTTGCATGAGCTCACGGACACCCGTGATTGGCTTAGAGCCATGATCGATTTGGGAGCACAGAGTGCCTCCCATCCATCCCCTCAGCCAATCAGCTCTCTCCAGAAGCCAGCTGCGGGAGGCAACACCAACATCAGGAATCGAACTTGTGATCTCTGTATGGGCAAGCACTTTACAGCTGTGCCACTTGAGGGCTATTTGTTTGCTAACCGCGACTGGCAACCGACAGGTAATGTAATTAACATGGGTGAAAGTAGTTTTAATTTATAATAATACACCATTATATTTCCACCACGTTAACTTCCAGGTTCCAGGGTTAAATCCCGAATAGCGTTGAATGGAAAGCTAGTGCAGTTATGTGTGGAGCAATTACATGTTCCACACACCAAGTAGTGCCCTTGATTAAGGCTTAGAGAGAGATTTGGGAGTCAGCCTTGTGTTAGAAGTTAGTTAGCTTTAACTCGTCTTAGACGTAAATAAAACAGTTCATAAAGAACGACTTAGAAGCAATGATTAAGGACACAAAGCATTGTTAAGATGACAAACTTATCAGATCTGTTTTCTGAATACATTACAAAATAATCCCCGTTAAAATGAAAAGCCAAGCAAACTTCCATTTTCTGCGTCTCTTTGACAAGATGTCATTTTTTCCTCAAATACTCAAACTTGATGCTTTTTAGATGATTTGTTTATCTATTTTTAGTGGAACTATTGCTCAAATGTCAGCCTCCTTCCACATGATATATTAGTATATTCCTGGTGTCACCTTCTATTCCATCCAAGCTGCCATTTTGCTTTTTCGTTATTTATTGCCTGGCTCTTGTATCAGCTGCCCGTGAATGTTGCCCATTTGTTCATCACTTAGGACATTTGATTCATTCTTTCCCTCAATATATAGATGTGATATTTATCAGGTCAGACGCCTGGCAGATTAAAACCAAAGTATGTGTGACTGATATGATAAAATAAAAGCAATCATGCTAGCATGTTTTCACTGCCACCATATTAATGTGGGGGGGTAAAAAAATTAAGAGCAGATTATTGCAACAACATAAACAAAATGTTCTCAGAGGCACTTGAACTGCCTAGAAAAGAGTCAACAGGGTCTCCTTTAATGCTGTGTTCACTTGTTGAGAGTAGGGGAAAAAATTCCTAGAGACTACAGTACCAAGCAAATGCTTCAGCCTTTCCATGTCCTTAAATCTCTGGTTTTGGAAATTGGGTAAAATTTTGAAGCAAAATTTTTGAACGAGAATCCAAAGGCCACGACTTCTGTGTGCTATTCGGTGCCAGCAGAGGAACAGCTTTCCATCCCGGTTTGATCACAAAACAGTGAATTTCCAATTATCCATCAGCCAGCACAGCATATGTGCAGTTAAGTCAAGTCAAACCAAAGTCAGTCCCACTTTGTGTAATCCCAGGTTACCACTGGCTCTCCTGCAGTCTTTATTAAAACAAACTTGAACTGGAAAAGTCTTTAAAAGGAAAAGGGCCCTTTAGAGACGGTTCAAAATAGAAAGAATAACATTCACCAGCTAACTGGAATGCCAGATGACTGAAATAAACAGAACGGCTAAATAGATGTATATTCCTGCACAAGAGCAAGAAAGATGCTTAATTCCAGAGCAGAAAGGTCAACTCAGAACTTCCTGTCCACCCTTTACTCGGCACCGTCAGCAGATGGCATGCGTCAACACTGCACAGGTGCTTAGCACCCCAGCTTGCCCTGCACCCTGCCTCCAAAGGGGTCGAAGGTCATGATGAGTTCCCATGCTGCATCCTTTGTGGTAGCTCCATATGCAAACAGAATCAGTGTCAAAGCGAGACAAAGGACACCGGTCTATCACGGCCAATGGGAGGAAGAGACCATTTATATGGTGGATGGAGGGGAGAGGACAGGCCTAAACCATTCTGGGGTTGTAAAAGATCATGGCACTGCTTAGTATTTGGTTTTGTATGGGTGCTCAATGCACTTAGCACTCTGTACAGTATGTTCTACATTCAGCCCAGTGTATGTGTGCGCACGTACTGGCAGGCCCAGAGGAAGCAGAAAGGGCCTAGTCATTTTCAGGGGTTCCCTCTGCCCCTCATAATACCATGTAATCCTAGTGGATTACACCAGGGCATGTGTAACATAGGACAGCCATGTGCGCGTGTGTGTGTGTGTGTGTGTGTGTGTGTGTGTATATATGAGAGTATATCAGAGCAGTGTTTACAATTATCTCTGGGTTTCCTCATTAGTTTTCTTCTCCATCTGCTTATTTTGCTTTATATAAGTAAGAATTCTTTGACAGGGTGGAAATAGTTGAGCAAGACAAAGTTTCCAGGAAAACTGAACACCCTGAGTCAATGCGAGTATTAATTTAAACCTTGCGTATGTATTGAAAACATGACAGCTACTGCTAAGGCAAGGTAATCTTAAAGGGACTCGCATGTGCCAATGTTGTTAACAATGCAAAATTCCTTACTGCCTTTAATACAAACTCGCACCACTCCTTTCTCGACATGCTTTTACTGAGATATAAGCAGTTAAATACCAAAGATGTTTTACATTTAAAAACAAAAGGTTCAAACTAGGGATGCTCATTTCGATTAATTTTCCTAACCGACAACCGCCGTTCGTTAACCGAACATTAACCGTTAACCGATC
>JAOTQY010000001.1:10039100-10049183 GCA_026413445.1 Dolichallabes microphthalmus
TTGTGAAGTGTCCTTGAGCTCTGGAAAGGCGCTATATAAATAAAAATTATTATTATTATTATTATTATTATTATTATATGCACTAAGACCTGTTATGTTTGGCTTGATTTGCTTGAAATTTGTTGTAGTTGAAAACCACAACCTATTTCCCAATGAGTGAAGTTGAAATATGATTTTATTTGTGTTGTTTTAAAAACCACAACTTATTATCCCTATCCACAGCACTTATAATAGCTGATGTTTTCCTGCATTCCAGTGTTGGTTACTGCCAGCAGTTATCAGAATTTATTGTTTAATCTCAACTAAAAGCAGGCTAGTTATTGCACAATAGTACTATACTACTCCGTCATCAACACTGGTGGAATAATAACAATGCTACAGACAGGAAGTCCTTCCCACTTTGCACACGCTCAAAATTATCAAAACGAGACACATTTCCGGGCCAGCTGCATCCATAGTAAAAAAAAACATCCAATTCTTACACACACTTACTGTACACATACTCCTTGATATTGTAATTGTGAGGTATGACGGGTTACATTGCTGTTACGTAAGCTGTGTAATACATTTCAGTCTGGCACTGCTCTCGACCATGCTGGTCTGCCCACCAGCCAATCAGAGCAGATAAAAACACATTTAGCATTACACAGCTGGTTGAAGGTTGTCACAGTTCTGGGGAAACCCACTGTGGTTTTATGTAGCCACAGAAATAAGAACGTCAAGCTGCCTTTTTCTTTTTTCTTTTTGAGGGGCCCTTAGTTGAATGACAAGTCTATTTGTACCACAAACCACTAAGCAGACGTTTTTCTTTTGGATTCGGCCCTTCTTCCGGCCACAGTGCTGGCAGCAAACAAAGTCGAGGAAAGAAACTGCCTATACAACACGCCACTTGTTATATTGTCTGGGAACTACTTTTCATGACTGACCCAATACACATTTTTTAAAACATTGAGTGAGATCTAGGCTGGATGCCCAGGACTCTGTGCCCAGTGTGAGGTGGGCATAATAGCTACAGGGAGGAAGGGGGGGGGATGGAGAAAGGCCTGGAGTCCATGATGGCAATGAAAAGCCATTACAGGACGCCTTGACATGGCCTGGTGCCAAACTGTGTGCTGGCCTCTTGTCCATTTGTATCGTTCGCCATGTGCTTGGGATGCACTATTATTGTCACACACAGGGTTTAGGGGAAATGACCTGCACTGTATTTAGAAAAAATTGACTCATTCCTTAAACTGACACTCGGAAAAATCCCTTTACCAGAGACCAGTTGCTTTCAACCACTGTATCAATGATGTAGTTGATGTGGTTTTGCATAAATTATTTATAAATTTTAGCCATCAGCTCAAGCTGTGATGGAATGTTTGAACAATTTTTTTTTAATGTTTTATTTATCGATCATCTTCTTAGCAAACTAATGCTTAACTAACGGCAATGCAAGGCAACACTATGGCTTGCTAGATAGGAAAACACAAGGGACAAAACCTATGCATCATATTTAAACCACATGTCTTATCTGTGGCGTCTTGTCAAAAGGGGTAATGAAGCAGGCTCCTGAGTGGTGCCATGGAAGCGCATTCTTCTGATCATCCAGAGATCGCCAGGTCAATTCCCGGGTGATGCTACAGCCAGAGATCAGACTGGCTGTTAGGAAACTGCCACAATGAACCAAAAACATAGCCACTTCAATTTGTCTTATTTATAGCCATAAACTAACCATTAATGTTTACAAATTAAAAAGTGACTGTTGTCATCATTCAGTAATAGACTTTTTCATGTAACCTTGAATTCCGCTGATGAAATGCTATTTTGCACTGAACAGTCAGGAAGCCCACTGAAGTCTGACGTAGGAGTCGGTGAATAATAGGAAGGTGACAACGGTAGTGGGTTCAGAAAATCCAGCTCAGGCATAAATTTACAGGCAGGTGGAGTTTCTTTTTTTTTTAAGCTCAGCTGTGAGGGTCTTTTTCTACTTTTGTTTTTAATCACACAAATATCACATATTATCAGGGAACATAACATACCTGGAGTCAGTCAAAACAATGAGCGTTCATTCATTCTGCATGTTTCTGCAACATTATAAGCCAGTACTTCAACAACTATTAACAGTAAATATATTGCTCAGACCTATCAAATGCTTTAGAATGGACTCCAAAAATCCATGAAGCAAGCCACTTTTGTAGATGCTGCACTGCCGCTTCTTGAGGTTCAAGATTAGCTCTTACTTGTTGAGATACTCGGCTTGGCCGCACACTTTCATTAGGTAGTCATCCACGTCAACTAAGTCCAGGTCATCATGGGCGTAGCACAACGTCTGGTATATTAGCAGGTCAATGGTGGAAGAACCTAAGAAACCAGGAATGGATGTGTTAAAAGCAGTACTAAGATAGCTGGATAATTCAGATGATAAAAGTGCAGTCTTTTCTAACTGGTCATACAAACAAACAGATGGGGGGGGGCGTGGATTTTATATGGTAAAAAATTATGGGGGGAGTATATAAATTAACACACATAATGTCCACTTTAATAGGGATACCCTGCTCTTTTATCCGAGTTATCTGATAATACAGTCATGTGACAGCAGCACAATGCATAAATTCAGCGGATACACGATTATATCAAACATCAAAATATTTAAAAATGTGATTAATCACAGCATGGACGTTGGTGCTAGATGGGCTAGTTTGAGTATTTCAGAAACGGCTGATCTCTTGTAATTTTCACATGCAACATTTCTCCAACACGTAATGTTAGAAAAATGGAAAACATCCTGTGCATCACTCTATGAATTAAGAGTTTATGATTTTACACAATGACCATCTGCATGATTTTGTTCATTCGGTCCACATGATTGAATTAATAGATAACTGCGTAAATAAGCATAAAGTGGAACCTCGGATCGATCGCAAGAAACCCGGTTTGCAAACGTTTCGCAAGACAAGCAAATTATTATTATTATTTTTTTGTAAACTTTGACTTGATAAACATTTTGTATTGATTATTTTTATATGAATATTTTTTGGGTTATGGAACAAATCACCAGAGTTTCCATTATTGATACTTATAGGAGAAATCAACTATGATGTACAAGCACACGTCCGGAACGAATTATGCTCGCAATCCAAGGTTCCACTGTATTGACAGGTGTTCCCTATTACAGTGGTCAGCATGTTATTATCCCAGTCTGAAATACAGAATATGTTTAATCAATATAAGCTTCCACTTGATCACTTCCTGTCCACACACACACACACACATCTGGTCCATTTCTCCAGAACAGCAGCAATCTGGAACAAGCCACTGAATAGCTCACTTTCATTCCTCCCACATCCTGCAATTTTATTTAAATAATAAAATAACAAGTGCCTTTTTCCGAACATTGATTCTTACACAATCAAGCAAAGACCACTGATGAATTACACCCGATGCGATGCTAATACAATCACAAAAACTCCAAGGCCAAACCTATTACATGGATACAGTACATGGGCTGAAATAAGCAAACTCTCTGCGAGACTGAAAGAGAATGTTCAGCTTCCTTGGTTTGCTCTTGTTTACTCGGGCAAGGCCACCTTCCACTTGTAAACACAGGGATGACTCATAAAATGTATAGAGCATGTACACTCCACTGACAGGAAGGGAGTGGAGGATGGATCACCACACTCGCAGGGAGACGTTTCTCTTCTGAAAGTCTCTGTAATCGGTTTAACAGTTAAATAATAACATGCATTGAGCTTGCTGATCTGATTATTGTACACTGGCGTTCTGTAAATATTGTCTTGCTTGTGTAAGACTTGATCTCAAGCAAAAGAAATTGCTTTATTGATCCAATTTATAAATTTTGTTATTTTTTATTTCATAGAATCTGTTGGAAATGGCACATGGCCCACAACACTTTAAACCAGCAATAAACTGACAAATCACGTCTTGCCAGCTCTAGGAAACATATTCAGATGTACAAACGCATAATGCTGTATGTGTTGCAAAGCCATGAGCCACAAAATAGAAGGTCACATGTTAAGGCAGTAAGCATAGGATTTAAAAAGAAGAATTGTTTAAAAAAAAATAATAATAAATAAATAAAAAACTATCCATTCCCATACCTCTCTCTCATAGGCTCTCTCTAATCCTGCCCTCTCCCTTCTCGGCTTGTGTAGACTGTACATATTTGTGTGCTTGCTCCTTTTAACTAGTTGAATGAAAACCTGGCTATTTTAATTGAAAACACAAAACAGATGGCTGGCACGCTTTCCTTTGACTGTAATTCCATTAAGAGGATTCAGAAGTGAAAGCCCTTGCAGTCTATCAAATGAGATTCTCTAGTCAGGGCCAAAATATTTCTGCTGCATAGGAGAAAAAAAGAAGAAAAAAAAACACATACACACAGCTCGTCAAGATCTGTACATAAAAACAAAGACCCGGTTTGACAAGTTTTTTGTGAATCATGATCCCAAGGCCTATTAAATTGACACATTACGGTTGTTTCCTGAGGTGTAGACGGGGAAATCTAATACACCAGATTCAACTTCACAGGAACATACCAAAGCCAGGGGTAGAGAACAGCGACAAAGGGTGGTGGAGGGGTTTCCCAGGACAGCACCTGACCCAAATTCCAAAAGCTGCTTCAATGCGCATACTAATTAATCGCGTTAATGGATATAGTGACATTTATTAACATCATACATCAAATTAAATATATAAATATATTAAACATGTGGAAATACTGTATATAATTAAATTTATCCCATAGTGCTACTGATCCAGCCAACCCAAACACTGATTACTTTCCAACAATAGCATGCCTCAGAGTGTTTTACTATTAGCATACCACAGCCATTTTTATGTAAGATTCTTTTTTTAAATCAAAGTTAGTCCGTGAAGACCTCTGCCGCCCCCCCCCATCTGAAAATGCAAAAGGTACAGTTTGTTACCTCCAATCGTTACAAAGAGACTACAGAAATTATATTTAAAAAATATCTCACACAAAACTTAACCATAATCCACCCAACATACAAGTGGAAGCTCTTAGTATAGAAATAATAGTGTACTGTAACCAGAACATGAATATAAACCTGTGATTTTTCTTGCAGTTAGAACTAGTCAGAGCTGTACTTACAGAAAAGGTTTGCTTGGTGGAAAAATAGCAAACCTGGAGCCCAACAAATAATTTCTGTAGGTGACTCACTATTCTGACATCACTCTCTGACCCTGGACACTATTATGTCAACTATTGCATTGCGGACATATAATAATGTTGAATGGCGTTTCATTCTTGCTTACCATCACAGGTGAAGATGAGTGGCTCTCGGATGTGCTCACCGATGATGGTGACCTTTACGCTGACCCCCAGTACCTGCTGCTGCTCCTCCTGCGCCACACACGGGCTCCATACAAACCCTGCGTTCTTAGACCGGTCTGTGGACGGATAAGCTGAGCGCAACCTGCACATACCAACATGGCACTCAAGAGGACATCATACAGGACGATGATGACATGATCATTACAGGAGGATGCCCACTAGGCTCCATCATACGATCGGTTTTATTGATCATTGGTTAAAGGCCAGTGCCTAATAGATACATGAAACTGAATTCTTTTAACTTGAAATTATTGATTATTCTGAATTAGACTTGTTCAATAATAATGTAGCTGACTCCTACATCCTGATTGTGTTGCTTTAAAATATAAACATTTAGTCACAATGCCTCCATTTATGTTAGCCATACGGTACAGGCTAGTACAGGCAAGTCACAGTTGTCTAAGTATCTTGTAACAGCACTCTCTAGAGCAAATACTGTAATCAGTTGTTGTTTTTAATGATAGATATTTAAAGTATATTTTTTAAACATTTTTACACTATTTGCTAACGGTGAGCTCATTGATCCCTTCTTTCTGAACATAGTAAATGGGAATTGTGTCTTTTAGAGATGGGGGGGGGGGGGAAATCTATTCAATTATGAGTTATAATTCTTGTGTGCTGATTCATGTATTGCTACATTGCCTCCAAAATTGATTTGCAAATAATTTATAACATTTCTTTTAGAGTTGCGCTGGTCGATCAGCCAGTGACCAGAATTGGCTGTTTTTCAGCTTTATCAGCCATAACTGATTCTGTACCAAGTGCATGAGCTTCTGAGTGGTGTAACAGAAATGCATTTCTATGGCATTATATTAGCAAAAGTTGAGTGTGTTAAAAAACCTCCAACCTGCCGTTTTCGCAAAACTCCAAAACCCACTCATTTCACTCTTACACCAGTCTCACAACACAATGTGAGCTAATTAGTCTTGAAACACGCACATTAGAAGCTGCGTGTGCCCACGTTAGAAGATGTGTGCAGCCACACACAACTCTTTTGGATGCATTTAAGGTATAACATCACAATTTCTTTATAATCCAACAGGTGGTTCACTCTGAACTATTCCCACACTGGCATCCTGTGTGGTAGGAGTGAATTATTTGCCAATATAATTATTATTAATTAGTTTTTTTTTCTTTTACTTTTAAATGAAAAGTTAAACTCATGTAACTTAGTTTGTATTGTTAAATTCGGTCCTTGGTTTCTAAGTCACAAAGACAATTTTTTTTTTTGTAAAAAGTTCAAGATCTGCAAAAACGCTCAGAATTATGATATTAATCGAAATGGCACCTAGGTACCGTGGTGATATTCTATCGGGTGGTGAGGCCGATCCCTAGTGTCTTTCATGACATAAAGCAGCACCATGACAAAAGTCATCTTTTCCCCCATTTTCTAAGTGATGTCAAATCAAAATGACTGAGCACAGAATCGGAAATAAACAAAGTAAAACCTCTTACTTTAAACTGACTTATACTGTGCATATTAATAGCTTTAGATTAATCAACATATCGACATATAAATCTAAAAAACAGACTAAACAGTTTTTTTGTACATCGCTCAACCGAGTTTAGCATGTTGATACCATCCAATGGTATGAATTTGAATATGCGTGCCATTACACATCTACTGCTATGATATGATGTATATCTAGTTTCAGTTTAGTCTTCATTGTGCTTTTTTAAGTGTTTAACACTATAATCCCATCCCGCATAATCTTCATTCTCATGGAAAGGCAGTTTAATGAAATGCTACTGAGCCGTTTGCTCAAGCCAAGAAATCATAGCTTTGATTTCTCTACCTCTGTGTGTTAAACTTGTTTTGCTAAAAATGTTTTCTTAATTTGACAGGCTTTGTAGCAATTAACCTAATTAGCCAAAAGATGTTTTTTTTTTGGGGGGGGGACGGGACGGATTTTTCCAATTTTCGTGGCCAATTCCTCCCCGCCACTAGGGGGCTCCCACATTAAGGCTACCACTACCAGTCTTCGGCCCTCCCGGCTGAGTATCACGTGTTTCCTCCGAACCACGTCAGCCGACCGCATCTTTTCGAACTGCTTGCTCACGCACCATTAGGACGGAGTAACACACTCGGAGGAAAGCGCTAGCTGCTCCTTCCGCGTGCGCGAGCTCACGGACGCCCCTGATTGGCTGTAGAGCCGTGATTAATGTGGCAGCGCAAGTACCGCTCATCCCTCCCCCCTCAGAGAGCTCAGCCCTCTGTGCCTCCGGCTGTGAGAGGAAAACAGCATCACCCGGGGTTCGAACCAGCGATCTCCGGATGATAGGGCGAGCGCTTTACCACTGCGCCACTCGGAGGCGCTCAAAGATGTTTTTAACTTGAGGTTTTTTTTTCTACATTGAAGGCTTTTGTTAAAAACAAATTTAATTGGTTAAATTGGAAATAACATTATTTTATTTTCACACTTTATTTGAAATAAAGTTGAGTTGACATGAACTGACTTTATGCTCTATTAAATTATTCAATAACTTTATAACTATTTGTAAGCAATTACTCATCATGGATAAATGAAAACTGAATAAGCGAATTATAAACCATCAGTCATGGCCTACTTCCAAAAGCAAATCAACTAAGTAGTGTGTAATATGTGGTTTGTACTCTTTAGCAAAATCCACTTGCTACCAAACAGGCTTTTCCTAAAAAAAAAATAATAATAATAATTACAAATTTTGTGTAACTACACCTTAATCTGCACGCTATTAAACACATTATTGTTTAAAGGTGTTCCATAACCATAAGTTTGGGTACTTCTACAACATATTAGCATACAATTTTTAATGCTGACATTGTTCATTCTTTTAAGGGTTGTATAGGTTTCTGATGAACACTACATTTCCTGAGCATTGAGGAGAACTCACTCATCGAGCATATGACAGAAGGCAGCCACCTCCTCGTCACGCTCCTCAGAAACCTGGAAGAGCTCATAGCCAAATCCATTGAGCCTGGAACGAAGTGACACCTACATGGCAAGAAGGTAAAACGCCACTGTTTACATTAAAATACTATACATATGCTACATACAGTAAATAAGCCTTTTTTTGTTTTGTAATTAGTCTAAAAAGTTGGTCTTGGTACAGTGTTAATGATTTATTAAGATGATATTATTAACAATTAACTCATTATTAACCATCACATCATTGTATCCAGTAAATCTACATTATAACGATTATTTTGTCAGATACCAAATCTGACACTGCTGCCAGAATCATTACTTTATTTGCAGTACATACCAGATCAGCTGACACCCTGCGGTTGTTTCTGCAACTCTTTTGCCCAGGCAAGTAGGTGCGAGGTGGCACTTGAGGGGGCAGTGTCTTGCTGCGAGCCACAGGCTTCCCAGATTGGTCACCACAAACTTTTTGTTGCCTGGGTGACTGCTTACCACTGTTGACCCTTACGAGGGAATCATTCAGGTTGTCATAGTTTATGCCTTCTCCGGTGGGAAGCTTTGGTTGGTCCACCTCAGGGATGAACAGGTTCACGTCTCTGGGAGCTGATCCCCTGCAGAGGCCGAACGAGTCTGGTTGAGGTATTGGATTCCTTGGTGGAATCGCTGGAGGAGGTTCATCCGGAGGTGGCAACCCCTTTGAAAACCCATCCGTCATCCTCTCGTAGTCATTCTTCCCGGGATCTTCCAGGATGTAGAGGGGCTCCTTGCTGTAGCCATGTGGATCGACATTCGACCTTGATGGGCTGGAAACTCCAGGTTGGATGAGGTGAAGAAGCGGATCAGACCCTGACAGCCCTTGCCGCAAGTTTGTCACAGGTGGGCTGGGGATATGTCTAGAGTGTGTATTCCTGGATGGCACAGTTTTGCTACTGTCAGACTCGTCCCTTCCAGTGGGATCTTTGTCCTGTTTAAGGCGAGAAAGCGCATCATACTCCATCTGTAAGGCCTCAGCCAGAACCAGCTCTCTGGGACTCAAACCCAGAGACTCCAGGCAGCTCCATCGCTGCTCATTGTCATTCTGTGTCTGTGCTGCAGACATGATCCTGTAGGGACCGATGCCACTATGCTGGGTGGTTTAAAAAAAAGGGGGGGGGGGATCTGGGGGGAGACAAGGTGTCTATGAGATCCACAGGAGAACCATTGTACCCTGTAGGGAGACAGGAGGGAAAAATAAAATGAACACTCAACTATTTACATCCCTTTGTTTATAGCAAATAACTCTCTCTAGGCCAGTCCTGGCCTACCAGCAAGCACTCCCCAAAATGACACGTACTCCTTATTACATAAGAGGCTAATAGCAGCATGGCCAACAAATACTACACATCAAAAAAGAAAGAATGAAAGAGAGACATTAATACTCCATTCAATTCAAAGATGATGGCAGTTGTGCTTTCAATTACGGTCACTGCATTTATCTAAGGAGAACCCCAGATGGGTTTTGTTTTAGAAGGACAGTCATCTGGATTCAATTAACTTTGCTTGTTCAGCAAAAACCAGGCTGCTGTCTCCTCCTGCCTCTCATACGCTGAACATATCAACACACTGCAGGCAGTAAAGCATAGAGACTTTATCCTGGCCTCAGCAGACCTACAGAACAGTCAGACTCCAGGAGGTTACTGGGTTGTTTATAAATGTGTAAGAATGCAACTTGGATGAGTGAAAGGAATGAAAAGTTGACAGCACTCTGTTTAGCCATCTATACCAGGCCTACAGTATCATAGGAAACTGTCCTCCATATAATCTATGTAGAACAATACATTG
>JAOTQY010000001.1:10079150-10095530 GCA_026413445.1 Dolichallabes microphthalmus
AGTAAAGTATAGATACCCAAAATTTCTACTTAAGTAAGGTAATGAAGTATTTGTACTTCGTTACTTGACACCTCTGTCTACAATAGCTTAATTAGCTAATAACTGAGATAAGCTGCATTAATGATTTGATTGAAAAGAACATATTAACCAAAAAGCTTTTATTGTCTTCATTAACAGTGTCACTCTCACATCTCTGACTATAGTAATACGATCAATGTCTGATTGATGAAGTTGCTGAGTTATGGACCATGCTCTTGACTCTGTTCCTCTACCCGAGTGGACAGCTATTGCAGTGACCTCCTGACCTGCCCAGACCCATAATTTACTGAGTCAGAGGTCAGGGCAGGAAACTAACCCTGGAGTGTGGCAGATGAGATACGAGACGTGAGTTTGTGACACTATAGAGAGCTAGTGAAGAGAACTGGACAGATGGGGACCAAGTCAAGAGCACTGCTTGACCTTTGTACCAATCCTGAAGCCCATGGCAGTGCATGAACACTGAAAGGACATGGATGCATGTGTATCCCTGTGTCTTTTACATGTCCGAATATTATGAAACTGTCCACATGTTCTTAAATTTGTCCTTTGAACTACATGGTTAAAAACTCAACATTATTTTATGTACTGTCTAGGTAAAGTTTCACTGTTAGGTTTCACTGTTTGTCTGTTTCACTTACATTTTTTCTCTAGATTTCGACATAAATATTATTTTTTTTGCATTATATCATCCGACACAGTTAGGCACTTTCAATATAACGATAGGTGGCACAGTGGCTTATTGGTTAGCACTGTCGCCTTGCACCTCCAGGTCCCAGGTTCGATGCATGGAGTTTGCATGTTCTTCCTGTGCTTGGTGGATTTCCTCTGGGTTCTCCAAAAACATGCAGATTAGGCTAATTAGCATTTCCAAATTGTGAGCGAGCGAATGAATGTTGACTGGAAGTCCTACCATGGTTGTACAAATGGAAATAAATACACTGGTCACCATTGACCTCCATGGTCCCTAGTTGGACTACAGAGGTTCCTAGATGGATAGATGGAATATAATGCTAACTCTATCTAAATAATACTAATGCTGATGTTTCTGGTACCAGTGGTGGCTCTCTCCACTGAGACTTAAGACGTTTACATTGTACTGTAGTAATGACGTTCCACAAAGTGGAGTGGGGGAGGGTCTACAGCATCCCTTTCATTACCTAGTAACTATACACTAACTATTAAAATGCTTCCCCCAACCCCCTCTTCACTTCACTGGTGAAGTGTCTTTTTTTTTTTTTTAGAATGTCAGTCTGTCCCTAATTTTTAAGAGAAACCATATTTGACTAGACAACAGATGAATGTCACAATCAGAATAACTGCTCACTGTAGTTATGGAGCTGTGTTCTTCAAAAGAATACCCCGATTGTCTTTCCACCTAATCAGTTAGCATGGACAGTCTTGCTGACAGAGAGAAAAGAACAGAAAGTCTTTTCGCATGAGAACCCTTCTTACAGTGAAAGATTAGGAGCAGTTGTTGAGGGAGACAGTACATACAGTACTGTACAGTAAAGTCAGTACAGTGGCACTATAAAGTCAGGACATGTGTATAATCGAATAATAATAATACAACCTTTGTGCTCAAAATTTCAGATAAAATGTTAATTAAAACAAGTGACAAATGTCAGAAATGGTCAGTTTTATTAGCACTATTATTCATTCTGCTTTGGGTCCTAGAAAACCTATGGAAAACTTTGAGAAGGGCTGTAGAACTCCCATTAAGATGAAGAATTTGTAGAGACTATTCCACTGATTAATATAGCATTCAGTTCTAAAACATGGTAGATTAGGGTGTTTGTATTATTATTATTTTTTTTGTCCAAATAAAACAATTTCATCGAAATCTTAATTGAAATGAACATTTACAAAAACAGGTGGTACAGTGGTATAGTGGTTTGCAAGGTCGATTCCCACTTCAGGTCTGGAGGCATGGAGTTTGCATGATCTCCCCATACTCCAGGTATTCCGGTTTCCTCCCACAGTTCAAAGACATGCAGATTAGTCTAATTGGTGTTCCCAAATTGCTTGTTGTGTGTGAGTGAGTGTGGATGTGTGTGTGTGTGTCTGGCGATAGATAGGCTCCCTGTCCAGGGTGGCCGCTGCCTCTTTCCCTATGTCTCCTGGGATGGGCTCCAGACCCCCCGTTACTCTGGATAAAGCGGTATAGATGATGAAAGAGTGAGTGATTAACTAAATCACAGGTGGGAGAAATAATGCTGAGAAATTATAATTAAGTTTTTTATGATATGTCAAAGGTTGACTGAATTTAATTTAAATCTTTAATTTTGCTCTCTGTACGATTTCTGATCATATGTTATGCTTGTTTTACAGGTCAGAGAGTCCCTGCTTTCATCATCCATCTGTCTATGAGCCCATTTTCCCCCCTTGATTTTAGTGTAAGTGTAAACATTTTTTTGTACTAACTTTGAAATGTTATGCATATTATGTGTATTTTCTTATAAATATGTACACTAGTTGCATAACATGGTGGCCTAGTGGTTAGCACTGTCACATTGCACCTCCAGGTTCCGGGTTCATTTTCCACCTTGGGTTGGGTCTGTGTTCATGGAGTTTCCATGTTCTCCTTGTGCTTGGTGGGTTTCCTCTGTCCAAAACCATGCAGATTATGCTAATTCTCGTTCCCAAATTGCCCATAGTATGTGAATGTTGACTGGAGGTCTTAACACAGTTGTAAAAAAATGAGCATAATTACAATGGTCACCACTGTCCCATAGTCCCTAGTTGGATGCATGAATGAATAGGTCAACTATGTAATAAATTATATGTTCTTCATAATCAATAATAATATAATCCAAAATAATATATTGATTATCGTTGTTTTTTAAAATTAATGCTGCTATTTAAATCTTATGATTGTGCAGACCCCAGCTGCGCTTATGTTCTTTTTATGACACCATATTTTATTTTTGGACCAAGAATTGTGTGTTTTACAGTACATGTATGCTGTATTTGTTTAATGATGGTGTCTTTAGGTAAGATATTAGTTGTAATGCAACTAACAGCAAATTTTAAAAGTGGCTTACAACATGACGCTCTTCTTCCTCTTCCTCTTCTTCTTCTTCAAAATCTTCTAAAATGATAAGCTTTTCTTTGATTAAAAATCTTCTAATTCTCCATCTAACTGAAGTACAGTAGGGGATGCAGCATGGGTGGGGACCATGAATGAGACAGTGAGAGGTGAGGACAGCAGCATCTGGAACAGGGAGGCCTTCATTTTTATAATAGTTCATAATTGCTTATGATGGACATTAGAGTATTTATACCTTGGAATTATAGTATCATGTCTGTCCGTTTGGCGAGAGCTGTCAAAGTGGTGCTATCTCACTACATACTCTACTACTCTATACTCTACAGGGAATAATATTATAGTAAATATGATTAGGTTTTTAAAATACCACAGTATGCAGTAATTTCCTGTAGTAAATACTTTCGTTTACCATGGCGCATAGTCAATTGGCAGACGCCCTTATCCAGATCAACTTACATTTGATCTCATTAGACATCTGAGGAGTTGGGTGTTAAGGGCCTTGCTCAAGGGCCCAACAGGGACAACTTGGTGATCGTGGGATTTGAACATGGGACCATCTGAACTGTAGACCACTGAGCTACCCCTGACCCCCTGACCTAAACACTAGTACAGTATAATGGTGTAAATTACAGCATACTGTAGTAATTACTATGGTATATTTTCCTATGGGCTATAATGATTGGGAGAGAAAGCGAGAGATCTAACTGTAGTTTTTATCTTAAAGACAGTTTAGGGGAATTATTGTTTGTCCTGAGGAATTTTATTATTTGTTTTATTTCTTTGTTCTTGGTCTGTGCATCATTTCCATTCTCCAGACAGAGCCTTCTTGCAGAACACCCTTGACTATAAACTATACTGTATCTCATTCCCTTTCTGCAGGTTTAGAAATTGTAAGTGGCTAGAATTCTTATACCTTGGGGATCCACCAGAGTTTTGAAGATTCATGTAGCATTTCAATCCATCATAATTTCAGACCACAATGTACAGTACTTTATGTAACTTGCTCATGAGACAGACGTCACGCCATAAATGAATGTGAACCGAGTTCAGGTTCAAGCATCATTATTTTGTTAATGTAGAACCCCCCAGAACTCTTTTTAAAAATCTAATTCATTATTGTAATGTGAAAAATAAAACATCTCACAAATGGAATCCTTAAGAAAGCAAACAGGACTTTGCTTCCGACAAGATTTTACTATCAAATGGAGACATTTAAATATGCAGCAGCTTCACAACTGCCTAGAATGGCTGCTTCCGCCTTTAATTGCCACAACTTACAGCATTAGAAATTCATATATAATTATTTGCAAGATGATTGAAACATAGAGCAAGGCAAAACTAATTTGGTGACACCCTTATTTATGCGGTGACAGACTGCGACTTTGGCACATTCTTATAGCACATGTTGTCACAGATTGCTTTTAATTTGCATGAAGAAGTTAAAAGTGGCCTTCCAGTGTTCCATTATATGTTTCTGTTGCACTTCTTTGTTTTTCTCAGGCTGTAATTAGTGGAAAATGTGTGTTGCCCCATTAAGTCCCACAATTTGTTGCAATACGTTATTGTCCATGTTTACCTATAATGCATGCTCCCATTTGTGGGGATTTTAGAAATCCATTTGGCACATAGTGTAAATAGAAATATGGTGTGTTGGGGTGGGGTGGGGGTGTTACAGTTAGGGCACAACATGTACGGTTCTGCAGTGGTCATGTCAGGGTTAAATGTTTAAACAGGTAACCACAACTGGCAACCAACATTATTATTATTATGGGATGTAAAAGTAAGCTATCCTGTTTATTCTGTGCTAATGAACAAAACAAAAAAGAAAATAAAAGGAACAGGGCTTTCACTGACCTCTTTTGCATCAGTTTGCATTGAGTTTGCTTTCTAGACATCACATTTGCGCTCTCTCTCTCTCTCTCTCTCTCTCTCCCCCTTTGCCTGTCTGTCTCTCCAGCTGGTTTAATGAAACTGGAGCTATGCTTCTTTTGTCTGTTCCTCTGATTGTACATCTATCTCCTGCATCTTAGTGTGTCTGGCTACATCATTCAATATTATGCACATAGCCAGGCACGCAGCTTAAAATCTCAACACCTGCAGCATTACATCAATCTTCAGCCTTCCAGACAGACTGACAGATAAAAGCAGGAGACGAAGACAAGACCCATTTTACCCTGGGGCGAATTAGGTGTGGCCGGGATGCCATACAGTGAACATGTTATTATGCATGTACAGTATACAGTAGTAGAAAGTGCTACATATTTAGTGGATGCCTTAGTTTCAGGTGATCAGCTTTTAAATACATAGTAGGAAGATGGTACACATAATAAGTTGGAAGGCATGGGGCTTCTGTAATGGTGTCTCTCTAACTGACCGTCTCCTGCTGAGGGAAATAGAAAGCAAGTGACAGATGTACTGATGCCAAGACTTAGAACTACTGATGCAGAGAAATACTGTTCTCGCTCTCGCACACACACACACACACACACACACACACACACACACACACACACACACACACACACACACATGCACAAACAGACTTTGCCCTCACTGATGTGCAGTATTTCATATCAAATCTATTGCATTTCTAGGGCCAGCGCTTCTGTTAATGGACTAGAATAGACTCTGTGTAGCAGAGATTCTCCTCTCCACTCCTCCTTACTCTATTCTCTATAAGGTAATACAAAATGCTGTATTACTATTACCATTTCTCTCTGTTGCGTTTCAGTTCAGTGTTTCTCAAAAAAAAAAAGTCACATGTTACTTAGGTATATATTTAAACAATATATAATTAAGGAACATACTGTATATCATATATGTTTTATTAGATTAGTCTTAGTAGAAACCTTTGGTAGATATGTACTTATAAAATGCTTTTGTTTTACATTTTAGATCAAAGGTGTGCATTGGCTGAGTCAGTAGCGGTGTGAAGGTTGGAGCCAGCCAGTCGGAGGAGAGAAATGTGGCCGCAGGGGCAGTGGGCTCCTCTGGCTGTGTTGTCAATCATCTTGCTGCTGTCGAAGGAGGCGACTCTCATCGATGTGCCTGCAGACCGTGAGTCATAATCACACAATCATAACACAGACAGATACTCATCACCGCTTATGGAGAAAATAATTATTGGCATAATTGGTATGATAAAAATCCGATGGCAGTCTGTGCTCACTAATGGATGACAGTGATTGCCGAAAGCAGTCTGATATGGAGGTGTTAATGCTATGATAATGTTGCGGTTCATGTTGAAATACATATGTCAAGGGTTTCTTTCTCCAGTGCAGGCAATTTGCACTGGCAGATGATGTTGGAATACATCTGCCCCTCCCATTTCTCTCTCTCTCTCTCTTTCTTGCTACTCCCTACCTTCTCTCACTTGCACATCTCATGAATGTATATCTGTACGTAAATGTATAAATCCATATCCTTGGTTCTTTATGCTTTTTCCACCAATAGCACCTGTAATGGTTTGTCTTTAGTTATAGTGTAGCTAGCCTTCTCTCTTTAACACTCTTTATTTCATTTTTTTTCACTAGACTTCTATTCTCTGTTCAAGATACAAAGTGAAAAATGTATTGAGAGATAATGGAAAGATCCACCCCCACCATCTCCAAGAGAGCTCTTACCATTTCAAACAATGAGAGATTTAGGCTGCACTCAGCAGAGACTGAGCTGAATTGTCCTAGTGTATACAGTATATTTTGTCTACAATTATTTTATTTTTTTTATATTAAGCAACATTTCCGGTTTACAATTTGCATGATTTATATCACAAAACATTTAAACCTAGTTTATTGGCTGGTTGGTACGTTCTTACAGCCAATCCTCTAGAGCACAATTTGATTCTGTAAGTACTGTATTCCTCACCTCCTGTCTTCCAATAAATGGTTTAGATCCTCATTCACTGTGGACGGTCTACTCAACTCAATAATTAGCTAATTTTGTTTAACTGGTTGGGTAATATTTGAGTAAATGTTTTCCTGAAATTACTTCATTCTTATATTTTGTTTGGAGATATGAAACATTTAAGTAAATTTTCACAGCACTATTACATCATTTAGACATCATTATAACTGAATTAGGAATCATGTCTTATAGCATAAAGAATGTGTTTGCTTGTCCTACTTTTATCCCAGTGTGGCAGTTTTTCTGATCACCTTTGACATTAAAACATAAAACACTATGCCCAATATTTGATGGGATCCCCTTGTGCCACTGGGGCCGCTCTGGCCCTTCGAGGCATGACTTGACAACACCTCTAGGGGTTTGCTGTGGTCACCTGGCACCAGTATGGTAGTGACAGATCCTTTTGGTGTTGTCGGGGGGCAGGGTTGGGTCTCCATGATTCAGGTTGTTTGGCGCATTCCATGGACACTTGTTCTGGATTGCGTTTTTTTTTATTTGGAGGTTGGAACTACAACATTTAGCTCTTTGCAGCAGGCTGTGATGCACTGGGTGTTCTGTTACCTTTCTATCATAGCCTGTGTTACTTTCTTTTAGCATAAAAACTTGTGCTGCCTTGACTTTTTTTGTGGGATTGGACCAAATTGGCTAGCCTTTATTCCCCACAAGAATAGATGAGCCTTGGGCGCCCATGATCCTGTCACCAGTTTACTGGCATAGAATTGATAATCATTGTTATTTAATTGTTCTCATGGTAGTTTTAGGGTTGTGGCTGATTGGTACATGAGTGAAAGTATAAACTATGCTTTAGAGTGTTTTTTGTCCTGGTGATGGATTACAGATTTGATCTCTTCCTTGGTGGGTAGCTATTCAGTTTTTCCCAACCCCCTCCTCCTTCCTCTGAGACACCTATTGATGAGGCTTCACCGCCTTCCAGCTGACCTTCTCCCTCCCTCTCTCTCTATCTATCTCTATCTCACACACACACAAACATCCCCTTATGATGGTGGTTTGACCCTTAAGTCTCTATCGGCTTTTATGGATGTAAGATGATAAATAGCATAGAGTTGCACCTGTCGCCACATTACTATTAAACAACAATGAAGATATAAATGCCTCATGGTAAAAACGTCTTACCCTTTAAATGAAGGTCATCTTTTATAATAACTGTGGCACAATAGAAAAGCAGATCAGACAACACACAGTCATACATCATAATAATTAAAGTAATTATCTATGTGCTAGACCCAATCGTAGGGCTGTCACTGAAACCAAAAGAAAAAGCCATAGTCATAAAGTCATAAAAATGCTAATTTGCTGTTAAAATAAAGAAATGTCTTTATTGGGTATTATCCATGACAGTGATGCATTGATATTTAATGTCATTTACAGTTCCCATAGTCACTGAGAAACTACAGAAATGATTTTAATATTTTGTTGTTTGCTTGTTTTGTTTTTATTCACTGTCTGCTCTCCACACATCGGAACACCATTAACAGGTATGTCCTTTTCACCTGCACAAATTTAACATTGTGAATAATAATAATAATAATAATAATAATAATAATAGGAATCTGGAGTCCTAAAATATCCTTTGATTATAATTGTAGTTGTCTGGCAGTTTAATCTAACCAGTTGTGTCTGTTGTAGCTCTAGTCTAGCTTTAAAATTTCACTAATCAGTCGTTCTGGGCTTCATGTGCTTTTTCTCTCTTCCCCTCCCTCACCATTTTATGGAACTAACAGCAAGGATCCAGCAGGACTGTAAGTGCCTTATTAACATAGACTAATTTGTTTAATTAACATGTTAACTGCAATTACCATTTAATTTGAATTGATCTATTGTAGGATTGGAGACACTCTGCCGCACTATTGTTGGACACTGTATCGGTTTTCCTAGAGTAATAGATTAATACGGTGGCATGGTGGCTTAGTTATTAGCACTGTCACCTTGCACCTTCAGGGTCCGGGTTCGATTTTGGCCTTAGGATCTTTATGCATGGATTTTTCATGTTCTCTCCATGCTTGGTGGGTTTCCTCCGGGTATTCCGTTTTCTTCCCCCAGTCCAAAGACATGCAGATTAGGCTAATTTCCAAATTGCCTGTAGTCTATGAATGCACATGTGAATGTTGGCCACAGATTCTAATACAGGTGTAAAATTGGAATAAATACACTCCATGGTCCCTAGTCGGACCACAGAGTTTCCTAGATAGATTCATGGAATAGATTAATACAAGGTAAAGTTGAAATTAAAACTCATATGGCTCATGTGCTAAATGTTAAAAATCTATCTACCTATTTCGAATCTCGCCTCTGGTCTATGACCGTCCATGTTCTCCCTGTGGTTAGAAGTTTTTCCAGGTACACTTGTTTTCTCCCATAGTCCAAAGACTTGTGATCTAGGTTAGTTGGCATTTCCAGTTTGCCCATAGTGTTTGACTGGGTATGTGAGTGTATGTGTGCTTGTGCCCTGCAGTACATTGGTATACCTTCATTGTTTCTTAAGTTTCCTGGGATACGCAAAAAAGGCCCCTACAACCCTATGCAGGATAAACAGTATAGATAGTGGATGGATGGAACTGAATCTCTTCCATACAGCAAGTGATCTTCTCTAGTGTTCAATCTGCTTAAACTATAGTAAGATACAAAACCATGTTTTGTCTAAGTTTATATTTAATAAAATGAGCGCAGCTTCAAACAGTTCATGAGAGCAGAAAGATGATGATTCTTTACCTTCTATCATTAACATGATCATGACATTTTGTTAAAGCTGTGATGGGTGGCCTCCAGGTACTCCAGTTTACTCACACGGACCAAAGACTTGCGGGGTAAGCTGATTGGCATTTCCAAATTGTGTGTGGTTGTACCTGAGACACATGGCACCCCATTGGTGGGGTTCGGTTCCCCCACTTTGTTCCCTGGGATACATTCCTGGCCCCGTGTCCCTATATAGAATGTTACTTTTTATATTGTTTTTATCCCAGAAGTGGGCTGTACAGCAAGAACATCTGTACTTTTCCCTGAAGGCAAGTTTTAACAGCAAAGGTCAGTTTGGGGACGCAAGAAGGTTTTATAGTATTATAACTGCATTTTAACTTGTCTAACCGTAAGCACAAGGTTCTAAAACTACAAATACATTTAGGTTGAAACAATATGAGAAATATGCAAGGAAACAGACACACAAAATGTATGTATATGATGATGATAATATGTATAATGTATATAAAAATGTATGTTGTAAACATTTGCGATCTCTGACCATAAAGACTTATTAGGAGACCATAGTACTAGAGGTCATATACTGTACATACTGTACTGTATATTCTCTGATGTATTTCTGTTTTATCTCACTCCAGTAAAACAGCCCCCCACTATAATAAAGCAGTCAGCAAAGGACTATATTGTGGATCCCAGAGATAACATCGTCATTGATTGTGAGGCCAAGGGCAATCCTGTACCAACGTAAGCACACACAAAGCCGCTTCTCTTGTTCTCCTACTGTTTCTTTTTAATTTTCTTGCATTTCCCTTCTTTCTCTACACTTTCGATCGAGTCTTCTGTCCTGGAAATTGTTTCTAGATGTTACTGTGCCTTACCCCAACCTCAAAAATAGGCCTCCTCTTTTACTTGCCCTTATTCTTTTGCTGCTTCTCTGTTGTCCAGTTCAACTGTCCCTCTGGATTTGGCCTTAGTTGCATGTTGTCAGTCGACCCATGATGCTGGTGTGTGTTTGGCAATAGTTCCATCAAATTTTTTCCACTAGGTTACGTGAATATTATAGTCTGTTGAGTCTTACGTAATTTTCCACTAAACCAGACACTCGCTACTGTGCTAGAATAATGCATTCAGTGGATCATTCCATAAACCTTGAATGTTGAATGCTCATGGTCTGTAATCATCCACGTTTACCAATCTTTAAACACACTGAGGATTTTAATAGGAGTTATTTTCTTTGCCCTAAGTACACTAGTCTGTATAATAATCTTGAAACTAAATGTACTAAAACTACATGCCATTGGTTTGCCCAGGTTTTGGTGGAGACGAAATGGGAAGTTTTTCAATGTGGAGAAGGATCCCCGTGTGTCCATGAAGAAGCGCTCAGGCACAGTGGAGATTAGCTTTAGGAATGGAGGAAAGCCTGAAGACTATGAGGGAGAATACCAGTGCTTTGCTATGAATGACTTTGGCACTGCCATATCCAACAAAATACTGCTCAGAGTTTCCAGTAAGTAAACATTCAGTCTGTGTTGAAATTTTGTACATGACTACCTGTGACACTACAATAAGTACAATGTAGATAATAGCTACCAGTATTCAGTGTCTGAATAGCACTATGCCTATGTCAGCTGCCTCTATACTCCAATATGACCTGACCCTGTTTCGATTCCATTGTTTGCCTTTTTTTTAAAAATATATATTAATCAAGGCGGCACTATGGCATAGCAGTTAGTACTGTGGACTCGCATCTCCAGGGTTGCCGGTTTGGTCCCTGTCTAGGTTCTGTGTGTCTAGATTTTGCATCGTACTTGGTGGGTTTCCTCCTTGTGGGTTTCCTCTTGGTACTCTGGTTTCCTCTAACAGTCCAAAAACACGCAGAGTAGGCTATTTGGCGTTCCCAAATTGCCTGTTGTGTATGTATGTGTGGGTTCCCCCTCCGATGAATAGACTCCCTGTTCAGGGTGTACCCTGCCTTGAGGCCAAAGCCTCCTGGGATAGGCCTCTTGTGACCCTGTACAGGATAAGTGCTATAGAAGACGAATGAAAAGAGAGGGAGAGTGATTTCGTCCTTGGCCCATGTGGAGTGGTGTCTTCGAAGTCTTGTAAAATGAAAGTGACAGGGGTCAGTGGGTTATAACCAACTCGAGAATTACTCACTTGTCAGATGGACCAGTCCACTTATACTGTATGTACACTAGGGAGCTCAGGGCGGGTGAAGAGCGGTGATGCTGATAATGTTGCACCAGACATGTCTTATCTCTCTGCCCTGCCCTGCTGCCACCATGTTGCTGTCTATACTATAACATTAGAGGTGCTGAAAGGGTTTTGACCCTTCAGGACCAGCCAGCATTTTAGTATCACAAAGCTAACATTTCAATTCATGTAGACAATCAGATGATAACTGGTATAAGTATTAATGAACTTTGTAGAGCATTTTACACTGTACAAGTCACTGCCAGTACAGAACACAAGACTGTGGCACTGCAGTAACTAGCAATATGTTCTACACTGAAATGTCCAACTCTAACATTTTCCTTTGTTTCTCAGAGGCACCGCTGTGGCCTAAAGAGGTTTTGGAGCCTATTTTAATAAGTGAGGGAACATCTCTGGTTCTGCGATGTAACCCACCTCCTGGCCTTCCCCCACCTAAAACATTCTGGATGGACAGTAGTAAGTTAGCGCTTTCCTTCACACCCTTTTAGCCTGTCCTAACTGTATGAGCCACCTTATCTTCCTTATCTTATTTTGTGCTTGTCTTTCTTTTGATTTGTGTGTGTGTGTGTCTGTCTGTCTGTGTGTCTGTCACATTTCCATTTGCCTGTGTTAAGGTTGAGGTAGTACATTTGTGTGTAAGAGAGCACTTGTGTGTGTAAATGACTTTGCATGGCTTGACTACCTGCTTAGAGGACAGAAACAAGCCCTCTGAGATAAACTAGCAGATCTGCCATGAGCTCATGTCCCTATAGGGTGGTTATCAAAGTACACTTTGTAATATGTGATATAAGGTATAAGGTCACACTGTTAAATGCACAAAGACCTTTTATATTTTACTGTAGTTTAAGTAATGGCAGTGTGACAAGTTTAATTCAATCCCTTTCAATTTTATTTGTATAGCAGTAATAATGGGCATTGGTGGCATGGTGGCTTAGCACTGTTGTCTTGCACCTCCAGGGTCCGGGTTTCAATTCCCAGCTTAGAGTCTGTGCGCGTTGAGTTTTCGTCTTCTCCCACCCTGTGCTTGGTGGGTTTCTTCTGGGTACTCCGGTTTCCTCTTACAGTCCAAAGACATGCAGATTATCCTATTTGCATTCCTACGTAATTGCCCATAATGTATAAACGTCTATAAATGTTGACTGGAGGTCAAATGGTAAAATGGTGTTTAAAAAAAAGGGCCTCCACAGTCCCTTGTTGGACCACAGAAGTTCCTAGATGAATGGCTGTAATAATGGACATTGCCACTAAATAAATTAAGGATGGCTATACAGTATATTACAATCAATGTAAGGGATGAAAAGGTATACATTTAGTGGCAATAAAGGAAGAAACCTTGATAAGGGCCAGACTCAAAAGTGAGGGTAAAAAGGGACAAGCTAATCATTGTCTTCAAATGAAAGAAGTTTGACGAAAGACTTAACGGTCCTCATGTGAGGATCATACAAGTATATGTAGTTGTGAGAAAATGTCATGTCCTCATATTAGGACATTCGGGTCTGAAGAGTTTAAAAGTCAAATCTCATTATCTAGCCATGAAACAGAACACTTGGACTTAAGTGTCAGAATGTGATTCACATTAGCTTCAGGATTTTTCTGAAGTACATTTGTAAAGGCTATGATTAATGATTTTTTTTTTTTTTTCCAAGGAATGATGCCCATAGTGCAGGATGTTCGAGTGTCCATGGGTCTGAACGGAGATCTTTACTTCTCTAATGTGCTTGCTAAAGATGCCACCACTGACTACAGCTGCAATGCCCGATTTCTCTTCACGCACACCATCCAACAGAAGAATCCTTTCATCCTCAAAGTTCAGACAAGTGAGTAAGGGTCAGCTGACTACGCAGCACGTGTGCACATTAGCATAGTGTCAGATTTTAAGTCTCTGCCTCAGCTTGAGGTAGAATGTGGCCATCTATTGATGGTCCACCTTTACTACAGTGCGTTGTTTGTGTTGTCTTATTTAAACTTTTTCCCCCATCACATTTCTTTCACATATTTATTGCATGCAGAAACATCTGTGAAAGGTTCTGAGATAATTGCTCATTCTGATAGATCCATCACCATTTTTAGCAGGAATATATTTCTTGGCTTTAACGCATAATTGCACTATTTGAAATATGATGAGGCTCTTTATTGCAAGGCTCAGTTGTAACATGACATGGGGTTTTTACTAAGAGCTATTGAAAGTTATTCAGAATTGATTCTATTGATCCAGTCAGCTCTTAGCAGGAGGAGTAAGACATAAGGGGCCCTGCCTCCTCTCCCTGACGGCTGACTGACCTCTTTGTTTACTGGTTCATTGCAGAAAGCCATTCATTGATGGGTCACTGCTCTCCTACGTGGAATTCTGTGTAAATTGTTTGCACCCCTCCAGCCCCCTCTTAGATTTCTTACGGAGAAGATATGCTGGTTAAATGGTTTATGATTTGTTTTCCGATTATTAATTATAACTTTTTCCTTTTCTTAGTGTGTGCATACTAAACTGGACTATTTGGCCTGAATCTTATGGACAAAATCTTAAACTAATAAAAAAAATAATAATCAGGGCTTATCGATCTATTTTCATAAGGAATGTTTGATTATTTGGGAAACAGAATATGGACAAATGAATGGTGTAAAGCAAATTCCAAACAAACTTTCTGGACGTTGATGATCTAATTCTGTCCACAGAGGAGCCTTTTAATGACACTGTGTACTCTTCAAATGACACTGAGGTGTATGGTGGTGAGTCACAAAGGGGTTATCTACAGCTTCAGTATCACTTCCATCCCCCTAACCAGCTCTAGAATCAGTTTCCTGTCTTTTAACAGGGCTAGTATTTATGCCTCTAATAACTATTTTCCAACATAACATCATCTCTCAGTTTAAGCCACATGTTATCTGTGTTATTTCCTGCTTTTTTGCTGACAGATGCATATAACATAAAGATACTGGACATATCTTTTATTTTGGGAATTCCAATAATTATTACAGCCCCATAATTTTAATAAACTAATCGAAGAAGTTTTATTTAATGCTAATTAGCTATCTAACTTCGCTAACGTTAGTTGGTTGTTAAATAACATTAGTTGAAAAAAAAAAAAAGAACCCTTGCGCTTAGTTAATGTTAGCTAAATGAGCTAGCATCCATGTGTGCTCAGGAATATGACATTACTAGAATGTTTATATTTTATGTTTACAAGGGGATATTAAAAACGTTTTGAGATTAACTCTGCCATATACAGTATCCTCACTCAGACACCTTAAAACCTGCCAGTAGAATTTGCTACTGACAGTCTGGCTCCTGGGGATGAATTCTCAATGCACAATGCCGCGAATGTCGCAAAAACGATGAGCATGCACTTGGTGAAGCTGCAGACCTCGTCTTTTCCGATCGTACAGATGATTGGCTCTTCCACTGTGTAGACTGTTGCCTCGTCTCAGTGCTGTACCCATATACCCAAGTTTCGTCATAAGTAATGATCCTCGTCATGAAGGACGGGTCATCCATGGCTCACTGATAGATGGTTAGGCAGGCTTCGACACAATGTTCCCTTTGCTCCTGGGGCAGCAGCCAGGGGACGCGTTTTGAATATGTTCAAATCATGTTCAAATCACATGACACACTGACAATGGCAGCAATGGTGTGGATTGTTCTCCAATCATCATCATGCACAAGCTGCCGAATAAACATTTCAGGGGTTGATCTCGTTGAAGGTCTTCCTGATCTCTCGTCATCTTGCAGTGACGTTCATCCACTCTTTTAAAACACCTTGAACGACTCATTGCAGTATCGCTGCAAATATATAAAATATATAAACTTGCCAAATCATGTCAAATGTTTCTGTGGCTGATTTGCCCAGAATTTCACTTTCGCTCTTTGTTCTAATTTGCTTTTCATGATGAAATAGCAGATGTGGTAACACATGGTTAGAATAGCACCAGTTGCACATTTACCAATATAAACAGGACGATGTCTTTTGGCACTCTGACTTATGAAGGTCGGTGTTTCTGTGACTGTGCGTGAAAGCTTTGTGCTGCCATCTGTTAGCGTGTTACAAAATTAGTCTCGAATTTTTTAGATACCCTCTCATAAAAGAGAGTGGCCAGCTTCAGGTCACAGAATAATATAAGTATTTATTAAAAAGAATGTTCATATATATATATTTTTAATTTAAGGATAGAAGGGGATGAAACGTAGGGATTATTCTTGCTCAACCAATCCCTTTTCTTCTGTCAACATACAACTTGATCGCAATGCAATTCAGACAAATGGAATAGTTTACTAACAAGCTAATGATTTCACCATAGTCTTAGCTTTAATGTTAACTACAACACAGAATTATATTTAAAATCATTTGAAGAAGATACTGTCACAGTGGTGATTTTTAGAATATATGTTCAAATTGTAGGCGGCACGGTGGTGTAGTGGTTAGCACTGTCGCCTTGCACCTCCAGGGTCCGGGTTCGATTCCCGGCCAGGC
>JAOTQY010000001.1:10118465-10130484 GCA_026413445.1 Dolichallabes microphthalmus
TCTCTCTCTCTCTCTGTCTCTCTCTCTCTCTCTCTCTCTCTCTCTCTCTCTCTCTCTATATATATATATATATATATATATATACACACACACACACACACACACACACACACACATTCACACACAAAGAGCGTGTAGCTTTTAAATTTAAAAGATTACTACTGTAGGTGCACAAACATAAAATACAATTCATTTGTTGAATAGAATGTGTTTAGCTATTAGCACATTTCCATTCTTTTCCAGTGGCTTCTTCTAACTGGTTTCCCTCCTCTATTTTTAACCCTTTTGTCATTTTCCCCTCTTGGTCCATGAAGGTCTCTTGAAAGGAAAAGGTACGAAAGTAGAGGAAATGGCTTCTTCAGACTTCCTACACCCCAGTTTCTGCTTTGAGTTTTTGAATTTAATCAGTTAACATGTCAGTCAATAAAACTACAATATAGTGTATAAGAGCTAGTTATTTAAGAAAAGTGATCAATGTTATCATAGAGAGAGATTCTTTACCATAACTCTTTGTTAGACCTATGGGTTGACCCTAATGCATCAGCTAAATTAAATTACTTAACATCATAAACATCAAGGCTTTTAACGTTTGGCTTAAGTTAACCCTGACACTCCTGAACAACTTTCAGTTTCCAAGCATGCAATCCATTATTGGATTAATAACATGCATTAATTAAGGTTTATGAATCATTTCTTTAAAGAATTTTATGCAATAAGATATTTATCTTTATTGCCTTCTCATTCATACCTGTAACTGGTGGTTAATCGATTAAAACAAAAACTCAGGTAAGCAGTTTGAGGTTGGCCTGTATCTCATTTTGATGGATGCTAGACGATTGTGGTAGCGTTAAAATTTTTTGGCTTAAATATAAAAAAAAATTGCTTAAATATCGTTTCCAGTAAGGAATTCACTTTAATAATGTTTCCTGATGCTTTTTCAATGATCCTGTAATTACACGGTTGCTGATAATGGTGGGGGTCTGAAAGAGCAAGGAACCATGTCTTCTAGCCTTATCATAATTTTTATAAGCAACAAAATGACAAAGTATATCTAGGCAATATTTATTGCTTACTTGAAGATTTCATATAATTAATGCATTTTAATAAGGAAGAATTAATAATATCGATTCTCAGAGAAAGAAAGGAATAGGACCTACTGTATTTCCTGTTTAAAAAGTAATAATAATTTTTTTTTAAAGTTTCTTTTAGTTTCTTTTTTATGTGCTTTTTTTTGTGCCACCTTGCTAAGGTGCTACAATGCAATCTTGCATGATTAGGCTTTCTTCTTATAAACAGCACCAGCATGCAGTTAAAAGGACATACGTATGTGCCCTAATTACTGACTAAATACTGCCTGAACGATGAATAATGATTTTCAAAAGCCCACAGAAGCAGTTTTTGACTAAAGGGACTGCCCCACCTATGTTGTGACCCCCAACCTCCTTTGTTTACCTTAAAAGTATCTAATTGTTTTAATGAAGCCTTTGACGTCTTAGTTTCTCAATCATTTCTATCTCTTGTTTTTCCAATGACTTAAATAAGGGTTTGCCTCTTTGCTATCCAGTGCAAATTTTTCTTTGTGCTTTAAAATTGTAAAGGTAACAAAGGAGTATGGCAGCTCGAGTCCCCTTCTGTGTACTCTTTGCTTGTTATCCCAGTTGCAGTAAGCGTAGGAACTGAAGTGTGCAATTCAGTTCAGGATACGATGCAGTTTACAGTACTGACTTCATTCTAGCTGCTGCAATTCTGCATTGTGAGCATAAGAATACAGTAACTGGTCTGTGGACTGACCACTTCAGTTTATAGCACTTTTTATTCGAACTTGAATTCAACTTTATGAGTAGCTGCAAAGTGGAATGCTACAGCAGCATACGGCAATCACTCACACTTTTTCTCTTTCCCCAACAGCAGCGACGAGGACAACAAGCCTTTACAGGGGAGTCAGACCTCTCTAGACGGCAACGTCAAGGAGAGTGACGACAGTCTAGTAGACTACGGAGAGGGAGGGGACGGCCAGTTCAACGAGGACGGCTCTTTCATAGGCCAGTACACAGTCAGGAAGGATAAGGAGGAGACGGAGGGCAATGAGAGCTCAGAAGCCACATCACCCGTCAATGCCATATATTCTCTGGCATAGATTCTTCCGGAATGAACACAAGGCCAAATGCACACACAGTTAATTCAATATATACATAGAGAGAAATCTGGAACCGCATATATACACACTTAACATTGAGATGCACAGTCGCTATGAAGAAATCAGGGATGAAAAAACAAACCCCTGGTGGAGGAAATTCAGAACTCAGACTTCAGTGTGCCTTTAGGGCAATGGGGCACAGGAAAGACACGGCAACCTGAGACTTTCAAGCATTTTCTGTGGCTTATTTTTTATTTTTTTGAAATCCTGAACCCACATTCACACTTTCTAATATCAGTGAAAAGCAGACACAAGCAGCAGTCCTGCGACTGTGGGCCGAAACAACAAAGGAACGACGGCAATGCCAAAAATCTGCTAAATGCGTCAATAAAAGATATATGAATGCTGTAATCAGTGCTGGCACAGCTTGCTGTACCATAGAAATCTATGCACTAATCTATTACCATAATTTACCTTTGGTTGAAATTGGGTGATCAAATGTTTTCTTCTGCAAAAAGCGTTACGTTATTGTTAGGTCACTGTTACAGTAAGTCACTGAAATGCTATACTTCCTGGCACCTGTGCTCTAGCAGTGGACATGTCTGCTGTAGTTTGCCTATCTTTGCAAGTATATTTTCATTGGCTGCATTTATAGCCTTTGTAATTATCACTGCTGATGTTTATGGAGTCAAAGGCAAGCACCATCATTTATCAAAAACGAAATATATCAAAAAAACAAAAAAAAAGACTTAACCAAACAAGCAAGCAAGCAAAGAAACAAAGCATTATTTTGAAGCATGATCATGTTTGTGCAAGAGACAAAAAGAGGTTGAAAAGAAGACTTTATCTCTGTTAGCTCAATAAAACAATTGTATGATCTTTTTTTTAATAGCTGGCACTATATATTGGATAATGGGAAGGAGGAGGATGATAATGAGGGTGAGGATTAATCTGACAACCTCTATTTTTCTAGTATTTTGGGCTGTGATCTTTGTTCCAGTAAGTTTGTTCTAGGGTGTTTAGATGCGAAGTAGATGGATAGATGCAGAAACAGTAATGCTAAATGGCTCACATAAGAAGAATTAAGTCATTATTAAACATTTTCAACATCAAAGCCATGCTTGATATTATATACTATTTTAATCTTCTATATCTCCCACATCTAACAGAAGCAAAAATGAAAGTAGATCCAGACACACAGGGTGTAGTTTTCTTATTAAATCAGTGCATGGTGAGAGGTTATATGGAAAGAATCTTACAGTTTCTTGAATAGGGGACCATACAATTTAGCATGCTTTTTTTTCAGAGCTTGGTTTCAACACTGCCTTAAAAAAAAAAGCTTGAACTTGAAGTCTAGTGTCACTTACAGAGGGGTGTGTGGCTACCTAGCTTCTGCAGATACAGCACCACAGCAACCATATAGTTAGGGGCTTTCCCACATTTCTGAAATTGTGTTGAATCACGCTGAATTTACATTTTTGTCACTCAACTTGACTTCACACACCTTAAAACAACTTAGCTCCTGATTATAGGAAACGTAATCTCTGCTATAAACTCATACTGAAGCATCACAGACTGTTGACAAACTACTAATTTACTTAATAAGTACTTACCTACAGGTACTTTGCTATAACTTGATTGATTTGCTATGAACTGTCAAGGTTTGTCAAGACCCGAGGTGAGGGATTTTTTGTTTTTGGACTACTGCAACTATAGAAGCTACGGACTTGCCGCCCATTTCTGTGCAGTGTCTATTAAAGTATACTATTAAGTAGTTGAGTGTTGGCTTGGATTTAGGCAATGTTTTGGATTTGTTATCCCTCTCCAGTGTAGTAAAAGCTTAGCTCGTACAAGGAATTCAGTATATTTTCTCCTGCACACTTCATTCCGAAGTTTCAGACAATCTCCTACAGTATGACCTTGAGATCATATATACCATTCGGAATCAAATTCAGGAATGTGAGAAAGCCCCCTTAATTTTAGCAGAGAGCTCAGTGTAGTGTAGAATAAAATATTTATTTGTATTTAATTTAAACTATTTATATATTTAATATATTGCTCATTATTTTAATATATTCATTAATTTAAAGAACACCCAATTTTAACTGCTTTCCCATGGGGCCACTGAATAGTTCCTCACCTAACGTAAGTGAAATGATAAATGAAAAAAAAAAAATTAGACCCATACTGTGTAAAAATGGATAAGCGGGATAAGGGCAGTGGATGTTTTATTGACTAATTAAATGTCTGGATCCATTAAATGTACGTTCTATCTGTTAATAGTGATGTTTCTTTTGTATTATTGTTATTGTATTACTGTTCCAATGTGTTGATATATTTACATTTATTTTTGATCACTTTTACATGACAGAAAAAAAATATTCCTTGGTTTTATTTGTTTTACACAGACACAGTTTTGTGCTCTCTTTCATAAATGTAAATACTGATTACAGATGGGTGGCAAATTAAATTGAAGCCAGGTAGTGCTTTTATGCTCCGAAGGTCATTTTGCTTGCATGGTTGGGTCCACTTGTTCTTTTAAATGGAGTGATTATTGAAAATCAATGCAAAGTTGTTCTGATTGATCATCTTTAGTCAGAGATTAAGGATTTCTTTATTAATGAGAATGGTCTGTTCCAGAATACATCTACCCATTCCATAGTTTACAATGACTCAGTAACTTAATGAGGATGAAAAAGAATGAAATAATTTACATTCACTGGATTTTAAAACAATTGAACATTTTTGAAAGTTCCTAGAGTGATGATTTTACATCTAAGCAGTTGATGGTTAAGGGCCTTGCTCAAGATCCCAACTTGGTGGTGCTGGGGTTTGAACCTAGGACCTTCCAATCAGTAGTCTAATGTTTTGACCACTGAGCTTCCCCTACCCCTGCTGCTCATAAGTACTGTCCACCAATGTCCATAATATTCATTCCTCCAATAGAGTTAAAGTAAAATCTTTGCCAGGGCCCATTAAAGCTGCTGTGGTGGCTTGTGGTACCCAAAGAATAAATGTTGTTTTTTTTTTTTTTTTACTTTGTCACCCATCTGTAGATTTTTAACATCACACTTGGAAACTGAACATTAACAGTGTTCAGAATATGGGGATTAGGCAGTGCTGAGTCTTACCAAGGTCCAGCCAAAGGTCCCGTAGTTTTCACCAAAATCAGTGCGAGGACATCCACGTTGTTAATGTATTAAGTTAAATGTCATGAAGTCATATCATATATATATCATAAACTTAAAGCGTGTCTGTATAGTAACTTTCTGACAAAAGTATCAATATATAATGAACTTAAGAGTTGTCAGAAAGCATGTTCACATCTAGCTGAGCTAAAAAAAAATCAGCTGTAATAAATCTACAGTTGACAGTAAACGCAACGTTGTTATTTTTATTAATCAGCTTCTGCATATGGATTTGCTTTGAAACTAGGTTAGGACTTATTCTTTGTTTGTGAATACATTAGGCCTGTAATGGTTTATTTCTTGTTTGTGTTAATATAAGCTATTTTGGACTGAACGCTCAGTTCAAACTAATATTTTTGGATTGGATATTTTATTCGATTCATCTTACCTTATTTCTGGTCTGAAATAATGATGGAGGCCTGGTTATTTACCCAAATATTTCCATTCTTTTTGTGCATATTCATCCTGTCTACATCCAGTTACTTGCACAAACGTATGGGTGGAATCTTGGTAGCTTAATGGCTTTCCTATTGTAGCATTTTCCCTATCTACAGGGGACTTATTTTTTTTTCTTGGTGTCCACATTACACATTACTGTGTGAAGCAAGATTTGTGTCATGTCAATTTTCACACTATCACAATACCTCAATATCAGACTTGGATTTGCTTCTTATGCGACATCTATTCATCTACCCTGTGTTCTAATACTGCATTTAACACACCCTCATCAACTTCCACCCATGCACCCTAAGTGGTCACATGCAGCACTAACAGTGGGCGGATGATCTTTCTGTGAGCACAATGTAATTAAAATGTTTCTTTGCGAGTTTTAGCTGAGTAAAATCATGTTAGTATCTAGTACTATGTAATACAACTCTGTTTGGTTGTAATTTTATTTATTTTATAGCTCTTGTTTAATTTTATGAATTTGTTTGAATGTTTTTTTTTATATCTAATTGCTCTTGTTTATTTTTTATGAAAAAATGTCTATATGCTTCATATGCCATTTTTGCAAGGTAACTGTATCATCAGAATTCAATAACTTTTTGCCACTTCCTTTCATTCTATAGTTAAGATACGGCTCAAGTCCTTAGTCCTCTAAGGGGTCATCTGTCAGATTTATTGAGAAAATAAAACTGGAATAGACTTCAACATGGCAGTAGGGATTTCTACAAAATGAAAATGAGGAGAAAAAGTAGCCTCAAGTATGTTTAAAGCAGTATTGCTGGACATCCTTGGTTCAGCTTTCTATAATAACTAATATACCAAATATTCTCCCTTTCTTTTTTCTTTACATCAATATCACCTGAGTAAAGGTGCAGCGTGTTGACTTGCATGCATTTACCAAAAGAAAGCACATGAATTATGGTGGCAATGATGTCTCTAAGGCTTTGACCCACAGATAAAACATTTAGATTTATTGCATATTATGTAAGTCAATGAACTCTCAACTTGATAGGAGACTCTACTGTACATGCAAATGAGCATTAAGTGTGTCTATTTTTCCCTATTTTGAACCTTGGACTCGTATCTTAAAAGACAATTTTACTGCTCTCATAAACTCTTTTGCTTGTCCATATAGAAGAGAGAATGAAATAGTGTACTGGCCATTATATATATATTTCATATGATTTTCCTTTTTTTTTTCCTTTTTTTTTTTTTTGTATATTTTTGGTTTATCTGTGTACTGATTTTCTGGCAAAATATTCAGCAAACTACTAAATTAAAGAAAATTGTGTTTTAAATTTTGAGTGTCAAAGACCTAAAAATATATATATATGTGTGTATTTTGAAACCAATCATATGTTCCAACACTTAAAGAAATATCTTTAAACTTAGATTTGTTTTGTCTGAAAAATCAGATTAATTCAAAACAGCACCACATTTTCTTTGCATCTTCTTCTTCTTCTTCTTCCTCCTCTTATTATTATTATTATTATTTGAATCTTCAGTAACCACTTACAGTAATTCTGATCACATTTGGGGCGAATTCTGGAAATAATAATAATAATAATAATAATAATAATTATTATTATTATTATTATTCACATCTTCTAAGTTATCTGCAAAACCACTCAATGATATATTGCTTCTATACATGCAGGGTAATGTTGTCTTATGTAAATGTAGTTAAAAAAAAAAAGACATATAACCATAATCACCTTGTACTGTATGCGTGTGTGTATGAAGAGTCGCTGCAAGTTAATCTGCTAGAAAACAAAATCGTTTGTTTATAGTAAAGCTGTCATTTTCTCTACGTTTGGTGTCCGTGCTAATGATTAAGTAAACTAAAAATGCCATATTTTTGCTTCACTATTATAAGGTACTGTCTGACATATTGGTCAAAAATGCCCATTACCATTGGGGGATTCTATGTTGTTCTGTAGTGTTATTATTTTTTCATGTAATATTTGAAAAGTTAACAGTTATATCTGTAAAACCACAAATATCTGGTGTATTATAAGAGGCAAAAAAAACAGGTCTTATTACTAGGGATGCCTTAAGGTGCCCCTGCTATTGTTATTGCACATCTTTATTAATATTAATAGGGGAACCCTTGTGAAGCGCTCAATCTATCTTTCCCCCTGGGAATGGTGTGTTATTGCTTTTCAGCTGATGGTTTTCCCAAAATTCCTGTTTTTCCGAATCAGGAATAGGTGGCCGCATTGCCCTAACTTTGGCATGCACCCCTATAAAATTATATCAAAATGTTTGGCTAGGTCTCCAAAATGCAAAGGAATGATCACACTGTTTTCAAGTTATGAGAATCCATTTTGGATTGAAAGCAAGACGTACTGTATTTCACAAAAATACTAAAAAAAAAAAAAAAACTCTACTACTTTGGTAAAAAAATATATAATGTCAATCAAAAATAAAGACCCTCACGAAAGTCACTGCAAAAATCACTCCATAGACTATAATGGAGTTTCTATAATGAACATACTGTACACTTTGATTCAGCAAAAAACAACCACTGTGTCTCTTTCAGAGATGCACATGCAATTTTCCAAGAAGCTGTCTGCATTTTTTGTATTTTGCCCCGGAACAGCAGTGCACCTGTGCGCTCCTACTTCACAATTTCTCCACAAATCTTCTCTATTTTTTTTTTTAACATCTAAAAATTACAGTATGCCACATAAGAAAGATATCAGTGTAGTGAGAAGCAAGCATCAGATATATTACAATTACTTGATAGAGACATTACAGACATTAGACTGCTACATATTTTTATAAACATACAATTTGTTTTCTTTTAATGGAAAATGTAATGGAAAGGTAGAAAAAGCACATTATAATAATGGTTCTTATTGGTTAATAAATTTATAGCTGATGTAAACTATCTGTCAAAGTAATTTTTTAGCTATTCTTATCTTCTACTATATTCTATATACTTCTATATATTTTCCTGCTGTTTTCTTTATGATGAAATTGATCTGATTGATGTAAATGTTCTTTCTCAAAAACTAAGTGAAATTTGGATGTTAAAGTGCAGACAGTATTCGCCTTCTGAAAGATTCTTTCAATACTGTGTTTACCTCCAGAATGTTATGTACATTCCTGTTGAACCAACAGGGAAACGTTCATTAGCTGCTGTTGAGGTAAACATCTGGTTCTACCCTAGACCCCAGAATTAGCAGGTCACTATACATTTGGAAATGGAGCCTTCAAGCCTGATTATGCTGTTTCAGCTAGCATCCTTGCTTTAGTAGAAGGCATTAAAGTGTGTGTTTTAGTAGACTCTGGCCCTTGTGTCTCCATTGTGGATGAACATTTCCAAAACTTTCTTCCAGCTTTGAAAAAGAGATGAAAGGCTCCTCTGTAAACAGACCGAGTCTTGACATTTTAGGCAATTGAAATTAGACTTGGAAACCAGATATGGCAACAAGATGGTTATTAATCAGTCATAGTGAGATGGGACTAACTGGAAAAACACCATGCCCTTATTGATCGTATTGAGGAAACAAATAAAAAATGCCACTATGGGACATATAAATTCCCCCTTTGCCCCAAGGCACTCACAGCTGTAATGTGTCTGTGTTAATACCCTCAAAGATTCCAGCTGTGTGTGAAACCCTAATCACTGCCTGTTTGTCATCAGCATTGCCTCCTTCTCCTGTACCAAATGATTACTGTCATCGTTTGATGCTCACCCCATTTTAGCCCCCAGTGAAGTTTAAAATTGCACGACTGTTTTCTCCAGAAATTACATTCAGCTACACCTGGGGAAACACCTTACGTTTCATTTAGGTTCATCTGTTTATATCATGCCCGATGATGATACATGTTATGCGGTCCAGTATACAATATATCATCTTTTAAAGTTCAGTCTCTGAAATCGTTGCTTATTTGCTGGGCAACAGTATTTATCAAACTACAAACACAGGTTGCACAGGCAATCTCAAACATCATATTTATACACATGATGCCACACCAAAACAGATAGCTTATAGAGTAACACTAGAATAAAGAGCAGAAATACACTCTTCACTCATCATCTACTGTATATCCTGTATACAGGGTCACGGGGGGCCTGAAACCTATCTATCTGTCAATCCATTGCAGGGCACACACATACAGTATACAAACAATCGCATTGACACACTATGGGCAACTTGGGAACACCAATTAACCTAATCTGCATGTCTTTGGACTGTGAGAGGAAACCAGAGTACCTGGAGGAAACCCACCATGCATGGGGAAAACATACAAATTCCACAGACCCAGAGGTGGGAATCGAACCCAGACCCTGAAGATGCAGATGTTTTACTGTAACTTGCTCGAAAAACAACTGTTTATTATTTTGAAAAAATATAGTCCTTAAGCTGTACTTGATGTTTTTGGTGTGCAGGATTTGACTAGTTTACAGTACATTGACAATCAAACACTCCCATTCTCTTCCCTGAGTTGATGATGCCTTGGACGCTCTGTCGGGTTCTGCACAGTTTTTCACAATAGAGCTTCATCAGGGCTACTGGAAAATGTAAGAAAAAAAACAACGTTTACAACCAACCAAGAGTGACTTTAGCATTTTAAAGTTATGCCAATGGGACTCACAAATGTTTAAGCCACATGTAAGGGAAATGATGCTTCAAGGCCTCCCATTGAAAACCATTACAGCTCACACAGTTTAACATATAGATCAAAGACACCAATTTGAGTCTGATCTAGTCTGTTTGACATCCAGAACCAACCCATATCATTCTCTATCTAATGGCATGGTAGATTGATAGTGATTTAAAGAAGCCTCACTGATGAGTTAGCTAAATTACTTTTTCAAAAGCCAAGCAGATGGGATGATGAGTCTTAAGCAAGTTGCTTTGGCTTACACAGCAAGTGCAGTACCATTCTACAACATCTTTTATTCCATTCTTTATTGAGCATAGTTGAAATGCCTGATAACTCCCTGTTACCAAGCCACACACCATCCTCATCCACTCTACAGTCAGCCTTTAGGTCAGCTACATGAAACAGAGACTTTATCCATAACCAGCAAAAAAATTATACAAAAAATGTAACAACCGTACTTCCTATCCCCACCACACTGAGCATGGTATTGTCTCAACTTAATGTGGAGCTGCCACATTTTTTTTCGACAAAAAAAAAGATCCAAAAAAGCCTGGTGAGGACGAAGTTGAAGCAAGATGCACAAAGAGTTTAATAAGAATGTCTTAACAATGGCATTGACCAATTGTCATTGGGATGTCACTGTGTTGTTGCTCCATTCTCACAACCTCTTCAGGCTTGTGCTATGACCATGGCAGTTCCGCATGCCACATTGAAGAAAACTGCATTAATTTCACATTACATTCTTCTAGAAATTACCACGTTTCTGGCATGCATGCAGCAGTACATCTATATCACGTTCTGTGAATTCAGTATAAATACTGGTCACAATTCCTCAAATCACTTTGAGATGAAAAGCACTGCACATGTGGCAGTGTTTAAACCAGACGCAGTGAGAACATAGTGCATGTGATAAGCGCCTGGTAAGAAAGAGCGTGGTGCAATCTGATCTGAATAAGTAATGACTTGGTTCGATCTCATTGGACCTGGTGAGTGCACGATCACGAATAAGAACATTTGTGACAACATGATAGAGAACCTGACAGGGATGTAGCTAGGAAGTAATATGAACTTGATAAATGCATATTTTTCCATTTTGACCCTGTTACTTACTGCTCAAAATGGAAAAATGTGTGTCTATCAAGTTCATATTACTTCCTAGCTACATCCCTATTGTTATTCAATATGTTTAGGACACAATGGGAATTTTATAGTGTTCCTCACACTGTGACAGAGGCCTACATTAAGATCGAATCATCAATTCTACATGGGGTTGTGATGGCACACACATTCCTAAGCCCACCAGTTATACAAAATAAATCAACACATTCTGTCTGGTTAATAGGTTTAAATTTTTTGCATTAAATCAATTTACTGAATTCATTAATAATGCTCTGAAACCTTAATAATGCTGTACCACAACATTTTGCCCCAACATACAGTAAACTGCCTGGCTAAGAAGAAAAAAATTCAGAAAGAAATTATTGGGCTGCATCAAGAAAAGAAAACAACTAAGAACAAAATAATTAATTATTGAAACTGGGTTAAGAATCCCTTATCGTGGTGGAGGGGTTTGCGTGTCCCAATGATCCTGGGAGCTATGTTGTCGGGGGCTTTAAGCCCCTGGTAG
>JAOTQY010000001.1:10142324-10152991 GCA_026413445.1 Dolichallabes microphthalmus
AATCACTAAACAAAAACAAAGACATTTGCAAGTGACCCCAAACTTTTGAACGGTAGTGTATGTCAAATCACTACTATGGGTAATAAATAACTAAATAACTACAGTTATATTAAACAGACTAAAGTTGATCATCTAATTTAAAAAGATGAGTTTGGGCAGCTGCTTTAAACTCGGAGATGGAATTACGTTTGTTCCAGAGCCTCTGCACCACCCTAGAGAATGCTCTAGCATTGGTTTAAGATTAAAGCCTAGTACTGATAGAAGGCGAGCCAAGGCACATTGCAATGATCGATTAGGTGCACATGGTGTGATCAGTTCAATTATGTACACTGGAAAAAAGTATAGCAAAGCTTTGAATGTCAATTTAAGAATTTTAAAAAGAGCATAATAAGATTCCGGAAGCCAATGGAGCTGGATTAAAAAAGGTTCGCTATGTTCTAATGTAATAGATTGCATAATAATTCTTGATGCAGAATTCTGAATAATCTGTACCCACTGTAAGTGCTTGCTGGGAATGGTGACAAGAGCATTGCCCAGGACCTCGAGTGTTCGTCTGAGAGACAATGACGCAACCTTGCGCCTTGCAGATGAAAAAAGGCTGAGTGAAAGATGCTGCTAATGTGGAAATTAATATTCTTAACCTATTGAAACATAAAGAGTGGTCAGGTACTGTGAACTTTTTAATGCAATAGGTTTTCAGGTCAGTTTTTAATTTTATATTCATTTATAGAGTTTTAAGAGTTTTCTGTCCATTAATTTTAATTTTTGTTTGGACTTTTATTCATAAGGAATAGTGGAGATGAAAATTCTTTATCAAATGCATCATATATTATACCTTTCTATTGAAAAAGTAAAAAATGTAACTTTAATTATATGCCAAATAGTTTTTGTTCACTAACTTTGCATTAAGCACAAGGAAAAAGGGCATTGCACCTGGGGCATCCCAATCTCTAAAACCGCCCTTGCCAACTGGTATAGCCATCTTTACAATTATTTCCTTCAGCATTGCATTTATCAATATTTTTTTTACATAAAGAAAAAGATTTTCAGAACGGGAGTAGTTTTATGTACTTTGTTACTGTGATGCAACAAGAATATCACTGTTAATGCAACATGTTGTGCAGCTTCGTCCATCCCTGATCACTGGTGCAGTGTTGTTCCCTTTGAGAGCCTGCTGACTTTATCCTCTGATTAAACCGCCCAGTGATGAGACACAGTCAGGATGACATTTTGATTTTTATTGGATAATTTGCTTTAAAACAGATGTTTTAAACTTAGACGAGTAGCAGCAACCCTACTCCATGCATGCGCGGCTAGTGGTAACCACATAAGTGTTAACTGTGTTTTCATAATAGCTTTTTGTGTGAAAAAGCTGTAACCTCACGTTTCAGGGCATGTTGCTGAAGCTGATGCTTGTCCATTTCAAAGCCTCCTATTCGTTACCTAGGCAACCTCAGTTCCACTGCATTGCTTCCAAGCTGAAAAGCTAAAAAATCATGTTCCATTTGCAATAAGTTTTCCACATCGGTTGTGAGAACATTATGGCAGTTGATAATACAGCAAACTCTCACCTTTTCACCATGTTTTAAGGTGTATAATATACTGTACACACCACTGCAGTGTTTTCAACCACTACTATTACTACTTGGTCACTATAGTAGCTTCCGTGTCCTGAAGTCCCCAAATGCTTTGCTTCACAAATCTCGATTTGCTGCTTCTGTGCAGGACCGTGTGGAGGTGAACGGTGGTCACCTAAAAATCAGCAACTTGGCACTGGAGGATTCTGGGATGTACCAATGTGTGGCTGAGAACAAACATGGCACCATCTACTATAATGCAGAACTCAGAGTTCAAGGTGAGCAGAAGATCTTCATAAGGGTTACCAGGTCAAGGAAAGGGTTATAGGGTCAATATTCTTAATATCTGTATTATTCCATGATCATGATATTGATAAATAATATATATAAGTTCAGTATTAAGTTCTTTTTGTCAAGGTCTTATTTAATTACATACATAAATGAAGAACATCTGTGATTGTAGTATCATATGCAGTTATAACATAATATAGTTAACATGGTTAACTTATTTATATAGACATTTGATTTGTTAGCTCATTTTATGCACCTATTAAATGCAATAGTAAAGCATAAGTATATGCAAAGTATAATACACAAGTTTGTGGCCTGTGGGTAAGTACAGAATTGGATGGAATACATAATTTTTATCATAACCACAGGCCACATACAGTATGTATTATACATATTATACTTTATTGTTAAATATAATGTTTGCATTAAAAAAAAGTTTCTTTTTAGGCTTGCATTGCCCTAAGGTAAATTATATGCATACAGTATGTAAAACATTCAGCTCCTAAATGCAAAAACCATAGACATGTCAATTCTGAACCCACACAGCTTAAGGTTACAATCTTAACAAATGTGATAAACATTAATCAGCATGTTTTTTCTGATCTCTTGCTGTATCTATTACAAATCCATACCTCTACCCTTGTCGTAGATGGATTTGTGCTTAGACTTTCCTAGAACCTTTCTCCTCCCTTTTCTCATACTGTGTCATACATACTGTACCTCTCCTTCTCCTCTTGTCTTCTCTCCCTTTCCACCTCTCTCTGTTGTTCTGTCCCATTCATCTGTCCTGGTTCCCAGTCCAGGCTCCAGATTTTAGGCTGAACCCAGTAAGAAAGTTGGTCCCAGCTGCTCGTGGAGGTCAGGTGAAGATGGAATGTAAACCACGTGCTGCTCCTAAACCCACGCTCTTCTGGAGCCGTGGCACTGAGCTCCTCACCAACAGCACCAGGTAGCGTGCCATAATCTCACACATTCTCTCATCTGTCATTCAAGGAGAAAAACAACTGGGAAAAGACAAAGATTGTAGTAGCTATTAGGTTATGGACCTTCAGCTCCAAGCTGCTTGTGTGAAAAAGCAAAGCAATAACATGATGAATCTTTATGCAGGGTTACAGTCACGCCAGACGGTGTTCTGTGGATCTATAACATCAGCCGTGCAGATGAAGGAAAGTACACTTGCTTTGCTGAGAATTACCTGGGAAAAGCCAACAGTACGGGGCATCTGTCAGTCAGAGGTATTGTACACCACCTTCACCTGTTCAGCGTGACCCATTTAATATTCTTTGCTAAATGCCTAATAAACAACTTTTCCAACATTAAACCTTTAACCTGATGTGAAATATGATTTAAAAAAAAAAAGAACGAAATAATAAATAAACAAAAACGGTAAACGACATACATACGTTGGCTCCAGTTGCCAGGAAATGCTCCTTTTCTATAAACATTTTGCCTGAGATTTTGCGTCCCCTAGTGGGCAAAGTTCCCATTTGCAGTGACGTCATACTGTACAAGCAGGTCAAAACAAGTTATGTAAAAAGATTTCCACATATGTCAAATTGCCACATATGCCACATATGGTCTCCTGAGTTGTGCTACAGAAAATTGTTCATCCTATTATTCAAAGACTGCAGGTTCGATGTAGCAGTGATCCACAGTCTACAGTAGGAGCAGATTGGCTGTGTTCTCAGTGGGGAATGGGGTGGCACATTTTGCACACTCACATTAATCGTAGCAGCATTAACCAGTCATGGGCATATGCAAGCTCATGCAGATCATGATTTCCTGTGAGTGTGTTATGCAGCCCCCTCACAGTGCATAAGCAGCAGTTTGAACAGATCCAGTCATTTGATGTCACGTGTCTCGGACCATGCATGTGATATCCTTTTGCCGTCCCTGGTTGCTAGCTGTCATAATTTTAGGAGAATATTATTTGTACAAAAAAAGCTTGATACAGTAACCTGGAGCAAAACCTTGTGTAGTCTTGGAGAAAAGGTAAAAATAATTTATTATGCCATGTTATATTATGAATCTACTGTACAATTGAATCCATTTTGCATTAAATAAAAGCTATAAAAATCCCGGCCAAAATCAGAAATGGTAGGGCAGATAAAAAAAAAATGAGATTGCACTTAAAACTAAAATTAGTTATTAAAAGTAATAAACAAAAATGTTGGCTTTTTATTCACATCAGTACAGACCCTCATCTCTGTACAAGATCTCTAAGCAAATACATGGGCCTTGTATCTTGTTCCACATTATATTATTAATCTGAAAGATAAATCTAGGATATATTGAGTTGCTTTCAAATACATTTCACATTTTTTATTGCTTTTGCGGACTTCTATTCTGATTCACAAAGCTAAAGCGTACATTTTTCTATTTTAATTTAGCACTCATTTACCTATTAAATAGTTAATAAATTAAAGGTAATAAAAAGTTTTATTCCTTATTCCAAACAGATGCAACAAAAATTACACTGGCGCCGTCGAATGCTGACATCAACCAGGGGGACAACGTCACCCTACAGTGTCACGCATCCCATGATCCAACCATGGACCTCACTTTCACCTGGTCCCTTAATGGGGTCCCATTAGACCTGGAGACGCCAAATACACACTACCATCGTGTGGATGGGGTAACTGCTTTATTAACATGCTGACTTTCACCCTGATCATGAAAACCAGTCACAATGGACTAAAAATTCAGTATTTTTTTCCTCTAATTTGCTAAAATACTCCCGGTTTGATGACAGTTCAGTCAACAAATCTACTGTGATTTTTCTCCTGATGTGATTTTGACTTTTGCAGGCAAATTATTTGTGAAAGTATGCGAAATTATGTCACAGTGAGGTTGTGATAAACTGTTGAACTTTGGCATTTTAATGTATGGTGGTACCTCGGCATACAAATTTTATCTGTTTTTGGTGAGTTCTTAAGGCGAAATGTCCTAGTGTGAAACGCATTTTCCCGTAGGAAATAATGTAAATGCAGATAATCCGATCCATCCACCCCAAAATGCTCCAACATTACCAATCTATCGCAGGGCACACACATATACACATTCGCACACTCAATCACACACTACAGTCAATTTGGGAACGCCAGTTAGCCTAACCTGCATATCTTTGGACTGTAGGAGGAAACCGGAGAACCCGGAGGAAACCCACCAAGCACGGGGAGAACATGCAAACTCCATGCACACAGGGATGGGAATCGAGCCTAGCCTGGGATCGAACCCGAACTCTGGGCGTGCAAGGCGACAGTGCTAACCACTGCATCACCGTGCCAACGCCCCTGATGCAAACAATGTATGCTAAAAAAAGAATTTAAAATCTTAGTTCTTGAGGGAAAAATTCGAAAGGCAGGGCGTTCGTATGCTGGGGTACCAATGTATTTTCATGGGATATGCTTCATACTGTAGTAGTCTTACTGTGAAACATTATTAAGTATAAAAAGCCACGGCAAAACATTTCTCAAATGTCTGAGAAAGGCCAAATTTTTATTTCCTCTCTTATCATGCTCTGCAGAAAGAAACCATCGGTGACCTGGTTATTATGAACACCCAGCTGAGCCATGCAGGTATCTACACCTGTTCAGCACAGACAGTTGTAGACAGTGCAGTGGCGAGTGCCAGGCTGGTCGTTAGGGGTAAGTGTGTGTTTGTTTGTATGTCTGGGGGGATTGCAGCAGACCTAAGCCAGTGGCTGTTCTACCCTTAAATTACTTTTTGTTTACTGAAATAGATTGTTATAACTGCCATCATTATTACCTAAAGCCAAAAGAATATAAGTGATATCAACTATGACATTAAATCCACTTTTTCAAAGTCATCCAACGTGAAGGCCAAGTCAACATCTTGAACTCTTGTCATGTTCCTTGAACCATACTTTAAGACTTTTAGTTTTTCAGTGTTGCAGGACACATTATCCTTCTGAAATAAGCCACTGGTATTAGGCAATGAAGGGGTGTACAGTACATGACCTGTACCTATAGGCAGTTGGTATGTGTCAATGTAACGTCCACATGAATTGCAGGGCCCAAGGTTTCCCAGCAGAACATCAGACAAAGTATTACAATGCCTCTTGCCTTCTTCTGTTAGTAAATCACAAAGCTTAGAAAAGCTCTTAGAAATATCTAACCAAGCTGTGAATATGTGTTGGAACATGTGAGAAGAAAAGATACTCTGAAAGTACATGTATTATTTCTATTATCTATTTGTCTACGTACTGTATCTTTATGTATCGTATGTGTCATATATATATATTATATTATGTACGTACACAACTTTAGCAATATGTGTGTGTTTTCTAACTCCAGGCCCTCCAGGCCCCCCTGGAGGTTTGGTGGTTAAGAATGTGAATGAAACATCACTAGAGCTAAGATGGAGTCGTGGCTATGACAACCATAGCCCCATTGGGAAATATGTTATCATGGGCCGCTCTGAGCACTCACATGACTGGAGAAGAATGAGGACAGGTAAGACAGACCACTTGCAACATTTCACATTAGTAGTATTAGTATGGACATTTTTTTTTTTGTTTTTGGGGGTCAACATACACTTTTTTGCACTCTTATGAGAATGAATGCTTGAAATATTCCCAGGGACGGAAATAAATCAATTAGGTAATTAATTTTTCCCGGATTTGGTTACTTAGTGTATACTCATTTAATCAATTATATGTAATTTGCATTTGTATAAAATTGCATGTTGAAATGGAGTGAAATAACTTGCGAAATAAGCAATGCTCCAATCAATTTAATGCCATTTAATACCTTGATTAAATACCATGCCTGTCCAAATAAACAAGTTGCACACTCTAAATTTGTTTGAATAACTTCTAGCATTAATTGCGACACACATTTACCATGACATTGTTTCAACAACCATACTGTATGCAAAAACTTAGTAAATACAAACATTTATTTGCATCCAGAGTTGCACTATTTTTGGCCAATATCCTTGATAATCAACCCACAAGTTTTCCTCAGCACATCTCAAAGTTGTGACCAGTTCATGTAAGCAAACTATTTCTTGTGCTCCCAGAATCACTCTTTCACAATTTGAATCTTGGCATCCTGGAATATGCCCATGCTCATGCCATAGAAAAACAATCCATAGATGTGATTACCTGGTCATTGTGTACATTTGGATAGTCATAACTCTACCTCCAGAGGCTTTTCCAGTGAGCTCTATGCATGATGGATCAATTCATGTGCTTCCCGTCTTACCCTGACGGATCTCATACATATTTAGCCACCCAAGCAAGTAAAGGAGCCTTCTTCTCTGGCCATGAAAATATTAACTATGCGTGAGCAGAAAAAAAAACTGTCTTACTCTTAAACACATGAGCAACATGGTCACATTCTAACAGTAAGTTAAAATTGTGTCTTCACAAAATTCAGAATGTTTAAAGCCACTGAGTTTGTGTCACACTAAGGCTACATTCACATAACCAGCCTGAAGTGACTCATTTCCAATTTTTCTACTGTGATGTGACACAGATCTGATGTTTAGGACTGTCAGAACATGCAAATCTGATGTTTTTCAGATCTGATCTGACTCACTTTCATATATGGTCCTAGATCAGATTCCTATCTGGTAAGCGGCCATGAGAATGGGGAGATCAGAATTCACATGATTTTTTTGCCTCTGTATATTCGTGGGGAGACCGCTGATGTCAGTCTGCACAGGAAGTTCAGGGATTTCATAGAAGTTCTAGCAGCAGATGCTAAAACATCTAAAGCGATTCATTTGGTTTTGGTTGGTGTTTTAATCCAGTTAACATGAGCAAAGATGTATCATTGTGCACATGTGTCATTTAAAAGAACAGGAGCATTCACATTAGACAAATAAAAGTCACATGTACCTGTAATTATGAATGTGAACCATCGTGACATGCAAATATGATCTGATTGGAAAATCGGAATTGAACAATGTGGCTTGTAATGTTGGAGTACGGTGGATTGGTGGTTAGCATTGTCACCTTGTGGGCACAGAATTTGCATGTACTCCCCTTGCTTGTTGGGCTTACACCATGTACTCTGGTTTTCTCCACTCACAGTTACAGAGTAATTGGCGTTCCCAAATTGCCCATGGTGTGTAAATGTGTGTATAAATGTTGACTGGTGCTCCTACCACAATCGTTAAATTCATTGGTCACCACTGCCCTCCACGACCCCTAGTAGGACTACAAAGGTTTCTAAATGGATGGATGGATGGTTTCTATGTGAACATAGCCTAATAGTAATCAGGTATCTTTTTCTTATAATTTGTCCATGTAGAACCCACTAATATTGAGGGCAATGCTGAATCTGCACGTGTGATTGACTTACGACCCTGGATGGACTACCAGTTACAGGTCATTGCCAGTAACATTCTGGGTAGTGGTGAACCCAGCATGCCTTCACAAACTATTCGAACCAAACAGGCAGGTCAGAGAAACTCTCTAAATCCAAAATATGTGCTTTTTCACTGACTATCCGTGTATATTATTCATATTGTTAAAGTGTAAAATAGTCAGATGAATTTGAAATAAGTTTTCTGTGTGTGGTTGTGTCTCAGCACCAACTGTTGCACCCAGTGGTTTGGGTGGAGGAGGAGGAAACCGCAATGAGCTCATCATCACATGGACAGTTAGTAGACACTTCTTTACATATGAGTTTTCTATTATGAGTGGTATAAATTATCTCTTTTTTTTTGTTTTTTTTTTAACTGAAATTACTAATAAATTGCATTGCTATATTTGTATTTTCTCAATATGACATAGCCTATGGCCAGGGAATATCAGAATGGTGATGGCTTTGGATACATCTTGGCATTTAAGAACTTGGAGGCAATAACATGGATGGTGGTTCGTGTTCCTAATGTGGAGTCTTCACGTTATGTCTACAGTAACCAGAGTCTCACGCCATACTGCCCCTTTGAAGTTAAAATCAAAGCCTACAACAGGAAAGGCGAAGGCCCTTTCAGTCAGATAGCCATAGTGCACTCGGCTGAAGAGGGTAAGTCATGTGTACTTAAAACAAGAATGTGGCTGTAAAAGAACTTTTACAATTGTACTACCCTGAGTCATTGTTTATAGCTATTCTACTTCTCATTATGTTTAATACTAATTAACTAAGGAGGATTTAATATTTAAAAGTGTCTAACCAAAGTAATTCAAGGTCATTAAACTGAAGAGTTTTGTTTCCCTCAGAGCCCATAGCGTCTCCTCGCAAGATCAATGCCTCAGCATTAACCGCCTTTGAGATCCAAGTCTCTTGGGAACCCATCCAGCATTTAAGCAGCAATGGAGTACTGCGTGGCTATGAGGTTTACTTCCTTAAACTCCATATTCAATCATTACTGCATAATAAACTGTATCATTATCTGATAACTCAACAAATAATGGGGAAACCAGGTTACATCATATGATATAATACAGGATTACAGTGTTGATTTGGAAATTAAGAAGTAAAAGCACCTATGTGATTTATGTCTTGAATTGAGGCTAGCTCAATGGCTCATGTATTATATGGTATAATGGAAGAAAGAAAATAAGAAAGTAGTAAGAAGTAACGCATACTGTATGAGGGAAGTGGAGAGATTACGAACAATGGGACCACATTAGCTCCTTTTGATCAGCATAAACAATTCTGAGAACATAGCCGTGTTAAGTCTCCATCCACCTACCTATGTTGAGTCAGACCTAACTGATCTTTTATCTGTTTGTAGATCCGGTACTGGCGGCAGCATGAGAGGGAAGCTGCAGCAGACCGTGTGCGAACAGCTGGTCTGGAGAATACAGCCCGGGTGACTGGATTAAGACCCAACACACTTTATCATGTCACTGTTCTTGCCTACAACAGTGCTGGCACTGGGCCGGCCTCTCCACGCACCACTGTAATCACCAAGAAACCCCGTAAGAGTCTTTAGAATTACTTAAGGGGGCCTGGATCCAATGATAAATCTTTTCAAATCTACCACTTGGGTTAGCTTTCCTTTAAAGGTCTTTTTATTTTTAGCCCCTAATCGTCCACCAGGGAATGTTTCATGGAAGACGGAAGGTGCATGGGTAACAGTGAGATGGGATCATGTTAAATCTATGGAGAATGAGTCTGCAGTGCAGGGCTACAAAGTAAGTAGCACACAGTGGTATGTACAGTATTTTGTAAACTGGTTTTACAGACATGATTTCAATTGAAACAGAATTAGACCTTAATACAGTATAGATAATCTATGCCTTTAAAATTTCTTTGGTAAATTAAAATAAATATATAAAATTGCTTCGATACTAAACTCAATGAATCTATCACAGCTGGACTAAAACCAGCTGTCATAGTGTCTATTAATTAAAGATTAATTAGATGAGTGCAGGTTGTCTCTAAAATATGGAATAGATCATGAAAAACAGCAGAACTGAACATATAAAAATAGCTTAAAGTTTACTATTATTATTATTATTAAGTAAATGCCTCCAAGGTTGTTGTCACAATACCAAAATTTTAGTTTCAATATCAACCATAATATAACAGTTCAATATACAGTATAGTATACAGAATCAGCTTTAAAAGTTGGTCTACCCCAGATTCAGAACAAAGATGTGTTAAATACCAAATACATAGTAACGTGTTACACCCAACACGCGTACTGTAACATGTACTAACACGTTACATAGTAATGCATTAGAGTACAGGGATTACTTTTTTGATGTAACGAGTAATCTAACGCGTTATGTCCGACCCAGTTATTTAGTTACTTTTTCAAAAATGTAATCCGTTATTCAGACAATTTATGCAATCTGTGAGCCAGACAGCAGTC
>JAOTQY010000001.1:10312764-10323705 GCA_026413445.1 Dolichallabes microphthalmus
GTGCCAAGTTGTTGTGCGGACTGGATATTCCGCTGTGGCGACCCCTTGCCGGGAGCAGCCGAAAGATCAACAACAAGGTTGATCTGGTCCAAGCTCTGTAACTTTTTTTTTTTTCTTTCTTTGTCTGATCGCCTTGCAAAGGGGTATTTTTTTTAGCTCATATTTTCTCTCATATTTAGCTGGCTTCCAGGTCAATCACTATTCAATACATTAACTAACAATCTGCTGACCCTTAATAAGACTTGTTGAGAATGGTCCAATCACATAAGCCCAAATATTTAAAAACAATATTGATTCGCTAAGAAAAGTGGGAGGGTTCAGGGCACACAGTGCTGCACCTGAAGGGTGATTTGCAAAAGTACACTCGTTGAACAACACTCGTTTGTCCAGCGCATGTACATGAACACGAATGTAATTCGGTTTAGATTTTTTAAAATTGTAAATAAATTATATTGGACACAGTGGAATATTGTGACTAAATGACTTTATTTCATTATTAAAATAAATAATTATGTTAAAGTTATGTTCAGGCCCCCGCGACCCTGTATATTAGGATAAAGCGGTACAGAAAATGAATGAATGAATGAATTATATGTTAAAGTAGCATTCTTCTCTGCCTAACTTTAAGGGGGCGGTGCCCCCGGCGCCCCTAATTGACCCGCCGCCACGATCGCTGTGTGAGATTTGCTTGGTGGTAAATGTGGATTAATGTTGGTTTGGGAATTAAATTGTTTTAAGATAAACATGAATTACTTTGTAGTCATTTTATAGTTGTGGACAATTTATGTTTTTGTAGTAGGTATGGTTTGTTGCATGAAATAGCATTTGCGTTCTAAATGGGATGGTTTAGGGTTTTGTTAGATTGTATATGTAAAATTTGTGTTGTTCAAACACAGGATTGTGTGTGGAAACATTAAGTGTGGTATTAACAATGTGTGTTTAAGTAATTTTAACATATGGTTGTGGTAATATTAGAATGGATAGTTGTGCTAGTTCCATGGCTTGTAGTAAAACATTCTGCAGAAGTGATATTGATGTGAGACACACGGTGTTATGTTTTGTGGTGCCGAGTTGTCATATCATATCGTGTTTCTTACTTTTGTCTGTAAGCATTTCGAAAGGCACTTCCCCCTGCGGTGACTCATCCAGATCTCCGTAATGTAGAACTTTATGGTTCAGAGATAAACGACAAAACCAAAACTTCTCTGTAAAAATAAAACACTAGGATTAATTTCCTTAACACTACTGTTTTAATAACTTACAATTATGACTTATGACACTATACAGCCCATCTCGACAACTTAGAATATCACGAAAAAGTAACTTTCCTATCATTATTTAATGACAAATGTTACTTATATATTCTAGATTCATTACACATAAGGTGAAATATTGCAAACTTTATTTCTTTTTAATTTGATTATGACTTATGAAGCTCCTGAAAATTAAAAATCCACACGATTATTAGAATACTTCCTAAGATCAATCACAAAAGGATTTACAAAACAGAATTTTTATTTTTTTTATTTATGCACTCATAAATGCCTTTAGCACAAATCACTGCATCTGTTCAACATGGCATGGAGGTGATGAGCCTATAGCACTGCCGAGGCTTTAGTGAAGACCAGGTTGCTTTAATAGCAGCCTTCAACTCGTCTGTTTTGTTGGGTCGGTTGTTTCTTATCTTCCTCTTGCTAATAACCCATAGATTTTCTATGGGGATCAGGTCAGGGGAGTTGGCTGGCCTATCACAGTAATGTCATGGTGGTAATGTTGACATGGTGGTAACTAATAATGTTAGTGGTAGTTTCCTTAGCCCTTTTCCTGAAGATATCTGTGTGTGTGTGGTGGCTCTTGATTCATTGACTCCAGCCTCACTCCTTGTGAAGCTCTCCCAAGGTGCTGAATTGGCTTTGCGTGACAATCTTATTAAGGCTGCAGTCAATCATGTTGCTTATGCACCATTTTTCCTACTACACGTTTACCTTCCAGTCTACTTTACATGAATACAGCACTCTGTAACATACAGCCCTTTCAGTGATGACAATAATAATAATTATGATTATAATAAAGATGAATAGTTGACCTTGTCTGCGTCGATGTGTGAGTTTCCTGAAGCAGCTCCCCTCACAGAGACGGTTTAGTCTCTGCTGTTTAATCAGCTCCAAAATCTCTGGCTGGATCCTCTCACGCAGCTCACTACAACACACACAAACATACACACGCAGAGGGAAAGTGCATATTATTATTATTTGATGTGAAATCAAAGGATGAGATTGTTAAGGGGTGTTGCTATAGAGAGGTGAGGTTATGAAGGGCATGGTTGTAAAGGAGTGTGGTTATGAAAATGTGGGATGTGTTTATAATGGGGCATGGTTGCTGAGAGGTGTGGCTGTAAGGAGGCATAGTGGACAAAGGGCGTGGCACCTTTGGTACAGAGGTGTAGTTGATGAGAGGGTGGAGGGTGTGTTTGTTGAAGGGTGTGGTTATAGAGGCGTGTGGCTGTGGAGGAGTGTGGTCATACAATAGATTGGTGTGACTATATAGAATTGCGGTTGTTGAAGGGCGTCGCTGTAGAGGAGCGTAGTTATGGAGACTGTATGAGTGTCTTACATGATGGGAGCGGAGTGGAAGTCATCCTGGTTGACTCTCTCAGAGTGTCTGAGCCTCAGGATCTCTGAGTAACTCAAACTGTACAGCTTCACCTTCAGCTGATCCAGAGTCAGAGGCTTCATCGCTAACACACGCACAATCTGCTCCCGGACCACCTGCATTACCTGCACACACACACACACACACACATACATACACACATCACTTATTTTTATATAAAAATATTTACACACACACACACACACACACACATTTTCAGGGTTGTGTGTTTTTTGGTGGACCTCAGAACCTTCCCTGGTTGGGGGAGAACTCAGACATGTTCACTAGGGGGCATTCCTACTGAGAGAATACTGTGAGTGCCCCCCCAACCATGGAAGGTTCTGAGGTTTATCCTAAACACCTCGTGAAATGTGTAACACGCACTTAGTGTATCCTGATCTAGAGGTAACCAGGACCTACTCATGCAGGTGGAGACTGCAGAAGAGTGTCTGGGACCTAGGGCAACCTCATAACCCCATCTGATTCTATCTGGGGATGACCAGGTGGCGCTATCCTGTGGCTCGACCACCTGAGGAAAGTGGCTTTGTAAAGTGGAAAATCACCACAAGATCTGGACTAGATATAGTCCTTACAGCATGCACTCCAAACCCAAGCTTCTTAACCAGGAGGAAAACGCCTTCTCGAGGCGTCACGGTAGGAGGTTCTCCCAGTGGATGTGAGAGTGGTCTTAATGAGAGCTCGAGTCTCAGGAAGGACAAACCCGAACTGATGTGAGTAAAAACCAAGCAGCAGCTCCTGAGTTTCTGGAGGAAGTGGATGAGATGCAGAAGAGGGAACCTCTAATAGTTGACATGGTGTTCCTGGAGAAATTCTGAGCTCTTGTTGGGAATGATGGTGTCTCTCAGGGTGATGGGACTTGGATCTGGAGTGTGTGGCCAGGACTGAACTGACCTCAGCCTGGCAACCTCCACCAGGAAAAGCAATCGGAAAATGAATGCATGCAAGCACACACACACACAGACATACACACACCTTGTTAAAGTCCTCAGTCGTGGCTCTCATCTCCTTCCAGGTTTTATTAAGCAGCTGGATGCAGACGCAGAAAAACTCCTCCCACGCTCGATCATGAGTGAAGAACATCGGGTGATAATCATTACAGCCCTCGTTCGCTACACAAACATACACACACACAGAATTTACTTTACCAGTTACTTTATATTGGTGTGTATTAAAAGCTGACTGTGTGTGTGTGTGAGTGTGTGAGCGTTACATACGTAGTTCTCCAACCTGTAGTATTTCACACAACATTCTTGTCAGCTCAATCACACACCGACCAAAAGGACACTCGTGTTTATCTTCACGACTGCTGTTCTCCAGAACAATCTGACACACACACACACACACACAGATGTAAAAATGGTTACTCAGTTCCATTTGACACACTGTGAGTACACACACTTTTGATAATAAACCTATGTGTGAGCCTTTGCATCTTAAAGACAGTTTTATAACCCGAGTGTAGTGCAATTAATTGCGTACATTATGTAATTGATTGTGTGTATGTGTGTCACCCGTGTGTAGGTATCAGGGTGGACTTTAGCGAGATAGAGCATGTTATCGAGGGCCAGCAGTCCCGGCGGCGTCTGAGTGAAATCCAGTGCAGGGTTCACACCGTTCTGTGGCACACACATCAACACACTCTCATTGTATCTTTTTTTCTAGCTGTGTGTGTGCATGTGTGTGTGTGTAAGAGAGAAAGACTAACGGTAAAGCCGAGCAGTTTGTAGTCTTTAGTGTAAAGAGCTTTTCTCTTCTCTGTGCCAGTCGGGTCGCCCTCACCATCAAACGCCAACCTGCGCAGCTCAAATAGGGCATCTCTCTGAGCCTAAACACACACACACACACACAGGGGTGCCATTATTTAAACATGTTCAGCAGAAGAAAAGTGTGAGAATGTTGACTCTTTACATGGAAGTATTAGAAATAATACTTTTTTTGTGTGTGTGTGGGGGGGGATTTTTCCCAGATTTTCTCCCTAATTTAGTCGTGTCCAATTCCTCCCCGTCACTAGGGGGCTCCCACATTAAGTCTACTACTACCACTCAGCCGGGAGGGCCAAAGACTATCACGTGTTTCCTCCGAACCGCGTGACACCAGCCAACCGCATCTTTTCGAATCACATTACACATCTGAGCAGTTGAGGGTTAAGGGCCTTTCTCAAGGGCCCAACAGTGGCAACTTGGTGGTTGTGGGGTGTGAACCTGGGATCTTCCGAACCGTAGTCCAATGCCTTAACCACTGAGCTACCCCTGGCCCTGTACATCTTCTCAGTATTAATTACAGTGTTTATCACACAGGGTTGCTGCTGCAATCTGACATCTCAACAAGTTTCAGGTGAAGATGAAATCACCTGATCGTTTGGGTCCATTTTGGTCATCATTCGCTCCTCCAGAAGGTTAAAGGTCAGAACCTGCAGCACATATAGCTGATGCGCCATCTCAGCTTTAATCGGGCGATTCCCACGAATCACATGCTGCAGGGACGAGGGGAAATTAATACGTTACACACAAAGCTAATAAAGAAATAGAACAGAACTGAGGGATTAAATGACTTGATTAAGCCCCTTTAAATAAGGCAAGTTGATTAAATCCCCTTTGGTTGAGTTCTCTTAGATCCCATTGGTTAAGTCCCCTTGGTTAAGTTCTCTTAAATAGGTCACCACTGGTTAGGTCCCCTTTAATAGGTCTCCTTGGTTAAGTCCCCCTAAATAAGTCTTCTTTAAAACTCCTTGGTTAAATTCCCTTAAATAGTCCCCTTGATTAAGTCTCCTTACATAAGTCCCATGGGTTAAATACCCTTAAATAGGTCCTCTTGGTTAAATCACCTTTAACAAATGCACTTAAATAAGTTCCCTTGATTAAGTTCCTTTAAATAGGTCACCCTGGTTAAATCTCCTCAAAATTCCTTTAAATAAGCGCCCTTGGTTAAGTCCCCTTGGTCACTTGCATAGTTTGTATGAGTGTAAGAACAAAAATACTTACATTGAGGATGATGGAGCGCAAATGCTTCTGTATCAACGTGCTGGCCATTTCCTATAACACACACACACACAAAATTAATAAATATTTGATTTTATATGAGATGTGGATGGTTTATAGTCTGATGAGTTAAAAATTCTGCAAATAAACACACAATGCAGCTAAACACAAAAAAAATAAAATAAAATATCACAATGACTGCGCGGAGTGAACAAGAAGAAAGCTGCGATGAAGAATGCAAGATGATGACAAAGAGTACTCACAGAAAGACATGAAGCTCCAGAGTGCACATTACTTTCATGATGTAGGAATGAGGAAGAGAGATAAAGGGATGAAGAAGATAGAATGAGATAGAATATTGGAAGATAGAGGGATGACATAGTAGAAGGATAATGACAGGTGCTCACAATGTACGTGTGTGTACTGTATATACCTGGCGTCTGTCCTCAGGCGCTTTAAGGAACAGGGCATTGATCAGGGCAATGGCGTATGTCTGAATCTCCTGATTGGACCTGAGATCAGACAGACAGTTAGACGTATCTCGCTCTCCAGCTAATCTCATCATCACTACGGCTCCGTCCCAAACACCATAGCTCCTCAGTATAGTGTCATCTACCTCTGTCCTTTTACACCCACGTATGTGTACACTGAGTGGAGTTTACGCCCGAGGTTTCCAGATTCCCTGAATCAGACGCTCCTGAGACCACAAACACTCACCTGATACATTCTGAGCTAAACCCGACCCCATGATGAAGCTCTACCTGACGTGTGAGGTGTGCCACTTCAGGTCAGAGACCGCCTGGTGTTAAAGACACTGTGATGCTTGGAACAAAGCCGTGTGTATCGTGTGTCGTGTGTGTGTGTGTGTTTGTGTGTGTGTGTGTGTGCGTGTGTGTTAGAGGTGTGTATGTGTGTGTGCAGTGTGTCTGCGTGTGTGTGTGTGTGTAAGTGCTCACACTTGCAGGTGTGTGATGAGCTGTGTGATGGGGATCTCCTGAGCGATGCGGTGGTACAGAGTGCAGCTGTTCAGCACCATGCTCTCCAACACCGCCAGGGAGCGCTGCAGGATCGACACGTCCACCAGTGGCTGGGTCACATGACCCGCGATCTGAGCACAACAGGCATACAACCTTGTCTGTCACTGCACAACTACTCATTACTGTTAATAACCTCAGCTTTCATCTCACAGAGAGAGAGTGTGAGAGAGAGAGAGGAAAAGAGAGAGAGAGAGAGAGAGAGAGAGCGACAATACAAATGTAAATATTTGTCATGCCAATAAAGCACCTTTGAATCTTGAGAGGGACCAAGAGAGGGGGCGATGAAGAGAGAGGGAAAGAAAGGGACAGAAAGATGGAGGGAGAGGGAAAGAGAGAGAAGGAGATAGAGAGAGGGTGGAGAAGGGAAGAAGAGAGAGAGATAGGTGGGAGGAAGCGAGAGAGAGAGGGGTAGAGAACAACGGAAGGATAGACAAAGATAGAGAGTAAAAAAGACAATAGATAGACAAAGATATAGACAGACAAAGATACCATGGCGATGGTTGCTAGGAAACAGCAGGGACTCAGAACTGGATATGAGATGCCTTTACACCTAATTTATTAACTCCACATCCTCCTTACTGTGACCCCGCCCACATATGATGTAACCACACCCACACATTATATAACCCCGCCCCCACAATGACCACACCTCTTTTTGGAAACACACCCCTACACTGACCACACCCATCTATGTAACCCGATAACACTGACCACACCCATCTATGTAACCCCACCCCTCATTCTGTGTGTGTGTGTTTGTGCATGTTTGTGTGTGTGTATATACATGCCTGTTTAATGAAAGACAGTGAGATCATATCCCATGATACGATGCCGTGATCCATCAGTTCCAGAAACGCAGTGAGTGTGAAGGCTAACATCTCACCAAAACTACAACACACACAGAGTATAAATAACATCATCCCACTGCACATCACTGCACTGAGCTCAGGTAACACAAACCTCTGAGGCACTGTGTGTGAACAAACCTGGGCAGATATTTTAATGTGTGTGAGTGTGGATGTGTGATGTGGCGAGTTATCGTGTGTGTGTGTGTATGTGTGTGTCTCACTGTGTCCCGCTTTCCACCAGTCGTGCGAGGGTGTTAATGCCCTCAATGTTGATGAACTCGGTGGCAAAGGTGGCGTCAGCCGAGAGCTTGGCCAGCTCCTTCAGTGCCTCCAGACGAGCGTCGATGCTCAGAGACTGAATCCTGTCGAGGAGCTGACGAGCCGCTCGAGCCTGTCAGCAACACACACACACACACACACACACACAGAGGTGACAATACACCAGATTCTCTTATTTAATGTGTAACACCCAGGTGTGTTATTAATATGATCAGCGCTCTTCTGAGTTTAGAATTAAAATCCCAGAACACACCTCAATGTTTGATATGAAACACTGAAATATGAAACACTCAAGTATCAATGTTTATTATCTCAGTGTTTAACATCAGGGGAGAGATAAACTGAATCTTTAGCGTATGTTTACCGGAGAGATGGCTAATCTCAGGATGGTACCGTTCTTGATTTCTCCGCGGCTCTGAGATACACAAACACAATCCACTTTAATCATCCAAATACACACTGCAAACACTATATCACAATTGTGTATGTGTGTTACCTGTTCGGTGATATAAAGCTGAGCTCCATCAGAGTAGCGTAACGCGAACTGCTCTGACCCAGACAGAGACCATCTGATAAAACACATCAATCGGCACATTAAATACTAGTGAGGTTACTATGACACAGAAGCACCGAAGCTTGTATTGTGCAGAAGGGGGCGTGTCCAAATGAAGCCTTGCTTGGAGGCATGTGTCAGTTCACTGAGAGTCATGTGACCAATGACTAATCAAGAAGCCTCGCATTTGCCGGAATCACGTGACTGACTCGTTTGGCACTTAAGTAAAGGCTCGCACACTCTTTAGTTAATTTTCAAAGATTCACAGATGTTGATTATGTGCATAAACATTTTCTTGAACAGTGCAGCTGCATGCACATATTATTCATGCTGCTTTGCGATGTTACGATCTAGTTGCTACACAAAATCTGTCCACTAGATGGCAGTACGATGAGCCCTCGCGTGAAGCTTTATGAAATAAACCTTTCGGTGAAAAAGGTTGGCTGTGAAGCCTCGACTCCTAAATGAGGCTTGAATATCCAAACATAATCAAAATGCTAATTTTAGATACTTGGCACCAGTTAATGTGGCTTATTTAAGCACAGGTTGCCTGTTACACATTCTAATAAGTGGGCGTGGCCAGGGATGATACTTGCATATAAAGAGATAGAGGTTAGAACTGAAGTTTAGGGATGGTCCCTAAGCTCGGAAAATCGGCCTGTAGGAGGTGCTATAATATCAAAGGTATGAATTGTCACTCATTCTATTTATCTGGACACGTCACTGTGAACAAGCCGGTGCTATGGAAACCACAACGTATCAGCGCAATCACATTAATATAAACCTGCGCTACCAGAGCCACTCTTTTAAGAATGAATCAACACGATTCTGACCAATCAATCAGAGAGGATGGTGGTGTGAGGAACAGCAGCACTGTATTCTAGTCTGTAATTGGTAAAGGTGGTACTTGGTCATGTTTACTCACCCATCACACACTTCTCTTACAATGGAGGAGAGCGGCTTTTTCTGAAACATACACACACACACACACACACACACACACACACACACATTGATGACAGAACTACAGTATAAATCGTCAGTAGTGTGAGGAGGAGGAGGAGGAGGAGTTCAGACCTGGTCGATCTCGATGAGCTGTGCGTTCGCTCCGGGCCACTCGACGGCCACTTTCACAATGTCTGAGGGAGGCGGCATCCTACACACACACACACACACACACACACACACACACACACACACACAAAAAGGATGATATAAATTTTTACACAGCTTTACACACTGCTGTATTTCACAGATGAAAAACTAAACACATAGTTCGGCTCCTCAGCTGTTTCCTGTTGTTGCGTCATGGCTGATTTTACTTTGAGTGTGTGTGTGTGTGTGTGTGTGGGAGGCGGGGCGGGATTCTGAATCTCCTGATGACAAACACACTAACACTTTATAAAGTTTTGGTTATGATGTTAAACCTGAAGTTAGACGGAATTATTGTGGATTTGAGTCTTTAATAAAAAACATGAGTGTGGTTGCGATACGGCGTGTGTGTGTGTGTGTGTGTGTGTGTGTGTGTGTGAGTGCAGCACGGTGTTAATCTGCTTTCAATCTGATTTCTACTGAAACTGGAATAAACCACAGACGGCAGACAAACACACACTCATCCTCTGCTCGTAAACACCAGAGGGAATGTTCACACACTTCTCCACTGCAGCAGTGAAACTGTCTCACACTTAAGTGACGTGTGTGTGTTTTCCTCCAAATAAAAAAGTGATTAAAGTAAAAGGTTTGTGAAATCGCTGTTCGTTTCGTTCACACTGAGATCAGCGTCTCAAAACTAATGGAACTAAACCACACTTCTGTGTGTGTTACGTCACGAGCTCACCTCCTGCAGTCTCTCTCTCTCTCTCACACACACACACACACACACACACACACACATTCAGGTACAGAATGTCTACTTTACGGTGAGAGAATCTCAAAGCAGTGATGGAGAGATGGTGGTTAAAAGTACGGAAGATGAGAGCATGTGATAAGGACAGATAAACCACATCACATCCACCAGCCGTTACTGACGTCACTTCCAGTTTGTTTAATTTGATTTCACTGTCATGCAAAATTAATTGAAAAACTATTTTAAAATAAACACAAAACGTTCATGTGTAGATAGCGTGCACGCACGTGTGTGGATTCTCGATGACTCATGCATTAGAGAGACACTAATGCAGACTGTGCAATATCATATAGCTGTGTGTGTGTGTGTGTGAGAGAGAGAGAGAGAGAGAGAGAGAGAGAGAAAAAGAGAGAGAGACTGCACACTAACTCACTCAGACAGAAAGCTGATGTTGCGAGTGCACGAAAGAAATGATGGAGGGGTAAACAAAGGAGAGGGAAAGGAAAGATAGAATGCAGGAAGAACTGATGGAGAGATGTACAGTGGATGCAGAGATAATGATGGAGAGATGGACAGATAGTAAAGTAGTGATGGACCGATGGAGTGATGGAAAGAGAGTAATGGAGATGGAGATTAGTGATGGAGTGATTGAGAGATGAAGTGATGGAGAGATGGTGATGTCTAGATGGAGAGATGAAGTGATGGAGAGATGGTGATGTCTAGATGG
>JAOTQY010000001.1:10326284-10336875 GCA_026413445.1 Dolichallabes microphthalmus
AGCTTCCTGGGATAGGCTCCAGGCCCCCGCGACCCTGTATATAAGGATAAAGCGGTACAGAAAATGAATGAATGAATATTAATATGAAATGTCACTGGGAGCCAATGAATTGTGTGTAAGATAGGGGTCACGTGCTCATATCTTCTGGTTCTAGTGAAGACGCTCGCTGCTGCATTCTGGACTAACTGGAGCTTGTTTATGCACCTAATGGAACGTCCACACAGTAAGGCATTAAAAGAATCCAATCTAGAAGTGATAAAAACATTAACAATTTTTTTCAGCATCATGTAGTGACAATATATTCCTTATCTTGGCAATATTTCTGAGATGAAAGAATGCTATCTTAATACTACTGCATATACATGTGCTTCAAATTAAAAACTGGCATCTACAATCACACGAAGGTCTTTTATTGTTGTACATGATGAAACAGAAAGGCCATCAAAAGTTACTGTGTGATCACCACCTTCTAGCTGCATGCGGTCCTAGTACCAGTACTTCTGTCTTTTCAGGATTAAACAGGAGGAAGTTAATAAGCATCCATTCACGTGGTCTGTTATAAGGTGTGCGAATGATCATTGTAGTTTCTTATCTCTATTTTTCTACATTACCTAAGGTCTAACAGCATGTTGACTAAATATTCTGTTCCTGATGATGGCGATGGGCCAGTCATAGATGATCTCTATCAGAGAGAACTCTGGGAGATCACTGATAAAGCTCTGTGCACATACTAGCGTGGCACTTTACAGTACGCACATTATTACTAAGACATATTTAAAAGGAAATAAGATTGTGTAGACTGTGTAATTTGGTGTGTGGTTGTCTTTTTTCTATTTACGCTAAAGGTTTTTATTAAATCTAGATTATGACCAGATTTACCAGTGGGTCCTGTTACACAACGATTTATTCCTGCTGTACTCAGAGGTTCTCAAAGTGAGCATGGCTGGTAGCCGAGTGCCAGTGATTCGTTGGTCAGATTTAGCACCTGCTGAAAAGCTTTACGGGGTGTTGCGATGCAGTTGCTGTACCACACCGAGGTGAGGTTGGTGAAGATGCTCCCTGTAGTACAGTGATAAATGTTTCCCAAGCCTCTTTCAGACTGATAGATATCATGTAATGTGTATAATATATGGTATATATGATATATAATGTTTTGATGATGTATGATGTTTAAAACATAGGATATGATGCATGCTGTTAAGTAAATGATGTATGTCGTGAAAGCAATTATTACAGTGACAAAACATTAAATATTCATTAACACTAGATAATTAAATAAATGAAAAAACTAAACGCAACAACATTGCTTATCAGTATAGTGTTGGAGAGAGAGAGAGAGAGAGAGAGAGAGAGAAACAGTATGGCATAAAATATACATTTCTGGCAACCCTGTGGTCAGTAGGCGGCATTTTAAAAAGTGTTTCTTTTTCTATTGGCTAGTCTAACTGTCAATTATTCTGAGAAGAGGCGGAATTAAAGGAGCCGCTGATCCTGAGAGAAACTACTACTAATTATACTGTAGTAAAAATACAAATCTCGAAGTTAATTTAATTTCAAAGTACATGAAACTGAGTCAGATTTAAAACTGATGTAAAAATGTGTGTAAAAATGGGGGGGGGGGCATTCAAATATTAGATAAAGTACTGAATGCAGTCTTTAATCTTTAATTCTTTAATCTGATTAGGTTTTCAACACTTTTATAATCATGGTTGTTTCAGACAGAATATGAAATGATAAATAACTAAAGACGAATAAACATCACATTAACGCTGCAGATCACCTCAAACACAACAGTTGTTCACACACTCAGGAGAAAGCGTTTGTTTCTGCAACTTTACATCTGTAAAATAATCAAGACTAAGAGGAACAGCTGGATATTTTACACCAAACACACATCTGGTGTTTTATACATGCAGCTTTTTAACATTAATCAGACTTTAACTGGAAATAGTTATCCGCAAGCACACCATCGAACAATATCTATACAACATGATTTAAACAAGAGCATCCAAATACACACACACACACACATCTCGAACACCTGTCTGTCTGTGTGTGTGTGTGTGTGGTAAAGAAATATAAAGTGTGAGAAACTGACAGCTGGTCCATCTTCATTTTCCTGATTAAAGGGTGTGTGTGTGTGTGTGCGTATATGTGTATGGTAGCTATGGGAACACTAGAGCACTGTTTATTACTCACTAGCTAGTGCTAACTGTATTAGCTCACTCTTTACCATCAGAGCTAAAACTCATCAATTTATAACAATGAATAAACAGTAAATTATTTGTGAAGTATTTGGGACACAGCCGAAATGGGTGCCATTCTGGTCACACCGCTAACAGTGAACGTTACGGTTTGGGATGGAACCAAATTGGAGGTGTTGTAGTAAAATGCTGAGTCATGATGAAGTGTTACCTATGTACAGAAGTGTGTGGTGGTGCTTCAGCACCATGTGTGTGTGTGTGTGTGTGAGAGATGCTTTTTATGGTATGTTTGTTTTCTCCAGTTCCCATGTACATGTTTAGCCAGCCACTCTACCAGTTGGCATTGTCCCAGCCTTCTTCCTCAGCTTTAGGGCTTTTCTTGCTCTTGCTCTCGGCACCGTTCTCCCAGTTCTCCCAGCTGTCCCCGGTGCTGTGCTTGTTGTCAGAGCCCCAGTTCTCCCAGCTGTCTGAGCTCTTCTTCCCGCCTGAGTTCTCCACCTGTGTCCAACTTTCGCTGCTTGGGGACTTCCTGGTCTGGTCGTTAGCGCTAGTGCCGAACGCATCCCAGAAGCCGTGATCGACACTTTCGCTGTTCTGGTATCCGGCTGAGTCACCGTGATGCACATCGCCCCCTACAGGTCTGGAGGATTCACTCGGCACATTAATCACAGCTGTACATGTTACTACAGTAACATTTACAGTAATTTCATTCTTTATATTTGGGTATTTTTTTTCATCTCGTGTAAATGAAACACATTTATAACTATGCAATAAAATGAATTTCCAATTTCAGAATAGAAAACATTTATATATAAACAAATGCCACATTTGTAATAAAACTCTTGAGTTTCGTAAAGCGCAATTCATTGCTGTTCAGGTTCATCATTAGTCAAGATTAAGGAGTCTGAGAATTTTACTAGCCACAGAGGAAAATGCCTTACAGTTAGTTTTGAACATTACAACACATAAGTCTTTAAGGGAGTTTTCATATTAGCCATGATACTTCAAAACCAGCCTGGTACGACCGCCCCCTTCCACAGGTACAACCGCCGCACCCCATGTATGAAAACGTCACGTTTTTCATGATCAATGATATAAATAATTTAATAGAATACTGTAAATTCCTTCTCTGTGATAACGCTCAGTGTAACTGACTCAATAAAATAAATAAGTTACCCATCAGCAGCTTCGTCTGGTTTTCCACCGAAGAATGAGCTCATGTCTTTCCAACCTTTCGCTCCAGCACCCTGAACCTGAATCACACACAAACACACACTCTTAATAACTCATCAATAAAAGCATGAACTTGTGATTTAAGCCACAGTAAAGACTGAACAAGATGATAAGGTGCTCATTAACTCACCATCAGAATCATTTGCAGCACAGAGAATAAAAACACAAGCATTATTATCAAAATAATCAGTAAAGCTCTGCCACACCCTCTTCCTCTGAGATGCTTGGGGATACACTCCAGAGGACTGATTAGCTCTTCTCTACTTCCCCTACACACTCTCAGGTGTTACTGCACACACACTGCAGGTGTGTATTACTCAGCAAGTCCATATGCTGCTCTAACTCTAACTGAAGAGGGCATCGGTGAAGCACTAACTTCTGGTCCTATCATCTGCACTGATGTCCACTTAAAGAAGTACAGTACAATAATTACAGAATGCCTCTAAATAAGCAGGCTAGGGCACTTGTTGAGGGGGAAGTGAATAAGTGTATCCCATGATTCTCAGCTCAGAGGAAATGGGCGTGACAGGCTGTGTCTCCTACCTTGGAGGCAAAGTCACTGAAGCTGACGCTGACTTCATCAAACAACTTTCCATCTTTAACCTGAATGAGCCACACACACATACATCATTCACTCAGCTCCTCCTCACCACTTTTGCTTATGCAAATCAGCTGTACATCCAAGTTCTTTAATTTCAATTAATTAAAAACAAGTCTGAATATTGCACTGGAGTTTGTGAGAAATTAAATATAATCATATATAATACATAAGATTCAAATAATTACATACGAACCCCACAGCACTGTCTAACACTTGTTTTAAATGTATTTATGTAAATCAATACTGAATTATTTGTAAACGAATCATTGAATCATTTGTAAACAAATAACTAAAATCTATTATTAAACGATTCACTGAATCATTTATTAAACAAATCACAAAATTTCTCATTAAACCAATCACTGAATCATTTGTAAACAAACCACTGAATCATTTGTTAAACGGATCACTGAATCATTTATGAAATGTATTAATTAATCATTTGTTAAATTAACCGATTAATTATTTGTAAAAGAATCACAAGATTGTGAGTGAGTGAGTTAGTCGGTTAGTCTGCCAGTCTCCACCACCAACAAGCCCTACCCCCTGGTGAATCAGTGAGGATGAGGTCAGTCATTACCTTCTCCTGAGTGGGTTTGATAACAGTTTGGTTTAAAGTTTGGCCTAACTCAGCCGCCTGGCAAGAGGGAGAGTACGAGTGAGAATTCTGACATGATGAATGACTCAGTCTCACACACACACACACACACACAGTGAAGCATGCTTGTGCGCTGCAGATGGAGATTAAATCAACGTGAGTGTTTTATTTAGCCTTATTTTATGAACCAAATTTCCCAGAATGCCCTGAGTCAGTGGTTAACTTTCCCCAGCTGGTTTTGAATGCGCACAAGGAGAAGTGACCTAGTGTGCATTACAGTAATGCAATACAGTCTTTAGGTGCCTCACTAATGCTGAAGTAGTCACAGACAATGCCATGTACTAAAGCTCGTTAATTACCTCAATTAATTAACTAATTAAATCACTAATAAATCTCAGCAACTAACATTCACTTTGTTATCTTGTACTTTAATGCTCCTTATTTATCTTCATATATGGTAATTTATTTAATGAATGTTTATTCATCTGCTCAGGACACATTTGATTGGCCAAGCAAAACAAACAAAAACATTTTTTTTTAAATAAATAAATAAAAAAATGTGATGGTGATGTTACATTGATGTTCATGGACATATATTAAGCAGCCAAACAACAAGACACTAACATCCCACCATCAATAACGAATGATACAAACGGTCAGACTCATAAACAAAGAAAAGGTGAGAAGAGGCGGGCATGCGGCAGCAGCAGTTTACCGGCTCAGGCGGCGGTTTATAGCCTCTTAACTTTAGTCCACAGAGAGCAGCAGGAAGTGATGCAACGCAACAGGAATTAACTTTAATTTTACACACACACACCCATAACTAATACATTTAACATCTTAATTAATCAGTGAGGTGTTAATCAGAGAACGAGTTCTGTGGCCTCTGTGGTCTACGTGTCCCTCAGCGTGACACTGATATTACACACTAATCATCATCATCATCACTCTGCATGTGCTGAATAGTGTGATATACTCCTCACATCTAACATGTCTGTGTGTGTGTGTGTGTGTTCGTAGCACAGCTCAGAGTCTTGTTTCTGTTTCAGTGTGACTCAATACGTGATTAAAAACTTAACAAAAATTAAAGCCTTAATGAAACAGTTAAAGCTTTACTATAACTGTTATAGCGGTGAGACATACACTCATTTGAGACTGAATCACTCATGCACACTTTCACCCTCTGTAAAATATGACTCATACATATAAATCACTTAAAAAGATTTATTGTGTCTGGGTGAGTGTGTGTGTTTGTGATTGCTACATACCTTCAAAGTTGCCTGACTGGCCAGTTTTGCCGTCTAATACAAGAGATTAAAAAAAACATTTTAATTAACATTAAACATGGCCCCAGGTTCAAACCCCACAACCACCAAGTTGCCACTGTTGGGCCCTTGAGCAAGGCGCTTAACCCTCAACTGCTCAGATGTGTAATGAGATAAAAATGTAAGTTGCTCTGGATAAGAGCGTCTGCTAAATGTAAATGTAACATTCCTGTAAAATCTCTAAATATAACACTGATTTAGTTATATTGACTGCTTTATAGGAACAGTCATCAGATATCAGGGCTGAGGGTGGCTCAGACGGCTAAAGGTTACTGGTCAGAAGGTTGGGGGTTCAAGACCCAGCACCACCAAGCTGCCCCTTGTTGAATACTTGAACAAGGTCCTTAACCTTGTGTCCTCCAGGGGCGCTGTATCCTGGCTGACCCTGCCCTTTAACTCCAGCTTAAGAACTGAGGTTTCACTGATTTCATTGTGCTATGAGGAACATGTGACATGACGCAGTACGTGAAGGAGTGAAATGCTGCCACACACTGGAGGTTGTTGTTAGTGTAGGTGTTGCCATGACAATACGGTGCGCGGTCACACACAAAGTCAGCGCTAGAAACATGTGAAACGCAGTCGACAGGTGCGTTCGTTAGCCACTAATCAGAGCAGCAGATCTGCTTCTGAGGTGTGTGGAGTGGTGAGAAGGAGGAACAAAAAGAAGAACCGCACCTGAGTAGGGCTGGGCGATATGGCAGAAAACTGTATCACGATATCAGTGTTTCATATCGGTCGATATCGATAATTATTGATGTTTTTTATGACCCATTTAAAATAAGGACCAGGAGAAAAATATATTACATTTAAACATTTTTATTTTGAACTTAACCTTCCTCTGATCATAGTCCCCTCAGTTATTAAGACAGAAATATCAACAACCATGGAAAACTCAAATAATTAAAATGTAAACATAAGTCTAAAGTCACAATGAACATTTAACAATTATCTCTTAACATTTAAGGTGCAAAATGAAAGAATATGTAAGAAATGCTTAATAAAATACTTAATACTTAATAAATATTAAGTGTAATAAAATAGTGCAAAATGAACTTTCTACTTATGAAGAGGAATCCAGCAGACCAGCACGAGACAACGATATGGCGCAACCAAACGTGATACTGTTACATGATTGGCTGTTAGCGTATCACTCCCTACATTGCTAGGTTACCAGAGAGCGAGTGCCTTTGTTAATGCAACTGTCACAGGCAACAGGAGGCGGACAAGAAGACTAGCAGTTAGCCCTCGTAGCGTGGATGGTAAACCCAAACGCGGAAATAGCGTGAACAGGCAGGATAACCATGCGAATTATTGTAAGAACTCTCTCACGACAAGAGCAAGAGTATACACAATTAAACCGGCGTTCTAGCAACACACACTCAATCAGGAATTGGACCCAAGATGATGAGTACTCACATAAGATCCGGCGAAGCGCCGGAAACGGCATGGGCAGACTCAATGACTGAGCAATGTGAAGCGCTATCTTGTCTTCTTTTATGCTTCCTGAATCGCGACCGTACTACTTCAGGTTCCTAGTGCCGGTCGCGGAGCGAGTGCGCATGACAGCAACCAAACTAGCTTCGCAACCTCTGTTTTCTTCCGACGAAGAATAAAAATTATCGAACGTTTTATCGAACACATTGATATCGATCACGTGTCTATCGCGATACATATCGTTATCTTTTTATTGCACAGCCCTAGGCTTGAGTAGGTCATACTCACACACGGTGAGGCAACAACACACACACACACACACACACACGAGAGAATCGACTGGAAAGTACAATTTACAGAGCGCAGGGGAACGAGAGAATACCCATGGGAAACCCGGTCCCGCATAAACCCTTTTGTGTTCACAGACAGAACTGTTATATACTGTTTGCATGTTAATGATATTTAAAAGTTCATACATTATCTTTTGCAGCTGCTGCAAATTTACTGGCTCCAACTGTGAAACTGCTCCAGCCCTAAAAAACACACACACACACACACACACACACATATGAGTAGAGGTGATGGTGATCAGAGACAGGCTGCTGAGGTCTGTGCTGTGTGGAAAGCAGTACTGAGTAAAGGGACGTCATGGCATTGTTGATGAAGTCTTCGTCTTTTTTCGAAGGATTCGGCGTGTTCCCAAATCCCACGTAGCGGTTCTCCTGAGCCCCGCCTCCTCCACTGTCCAATCAAAAACAACAGCACTAATTAATCAAACCTATAAACAGTAGAGGTTTGTCCCAATAAGACTGTGTAAGAATATTATTGGTCTAAAACAATTACATGACTCGGTTAATGAACAGCTAACACTCATTAATGAGCAGCTAACTAATGACTGAGGGACTAGTGGTGTTGATGAAAGCCCTGATGTGTGATTATGATGACTTGAGTGCTTTGATGTTAGTTAGTAGTATTAATAACCACAGTGTGTGTGTGTGTGTGTGTGTGTGTGTGTGTGTGTGTGTGTGAGGATGCTGTAGGAGGTGAGAGCTGACCCCTGGTACGAGTTCACATCATCACTGAGCCAGTCCTCAAATGCTTTATCAGAGTGTGAGGACGTCTGAGCCGAGCCTGCTGCGCTGCTGTGACACACACACACACACACACACACACACACACACATAATTTAGGAAAACAGATTATTATGAATGAATGTAAAAATAATTAAAGTGTGTATGAGTGTGTGTGTATACACACACCGGTGTGATGATGAGAGACTGGTCTTGGGCTGAGGAGGAGTCCAGTTTTTAGCAGCAGAGTTTTCAATAGACCACTCTTTACCTTCTGCCTCAGTTACCACCTATCTCACACACACACATACACACACATACACACACATACACACACACACACACACACACACACACACACACACACACACACACACACACACACACACACACACACACACAAACATACACAGCGCGTCACATGTAATACTCTACATCCAGATGTTGCTCTGGGTTTAGCTCTGAAATACTGAATCTAACAGACTACAGACTTCTCCTCAGGACCTGCGACCTGAACATTTCCACACCTTCTGCAGCTGGAACACAGTGATGATGGCTTCGGGGTTGAGGTGTTGTCTTCCTCCATGTCCTGAAATTGTTTGGCTCCTGACAAAAATGAACTCAATACCCGTGATATTCTGTCTCGACCACTGAAGAACCTTTTTGAAGTCAGAATCTGTCCCTGCTCTGGTGGAGGCATGGGAAACCGCACGCTCCACAGCGCCTAAAACTCTGTGCGTTCCTGAGCTGCCAGGCTGCAGTACCAGCTCACAAGCTGTGTGTTTTAGTCACTGTGTTCATTCCATTGTGTACATGAACACTACATTCTGGATAAAATGAACAAATCTGCATGTTGTAAATTCTATATGAAGTTTGCACGGAGACAGATCACACTCATTTCCACAGATTGTTAGAAGAGGGGGATGTGAAATACCACATTAGACATGCAATTAAATATATCTGTCAAGAGCTGGGCAGAGGGATCAAAGACATAGGTACAACAAGAAATTTATTATGTCATTTACAGTATCTTTCTCAACACTATATATCTACCATAACTCTGACTGTAGATTCTGATTCTATATGAAAAATAACATAAATATACCAATTTTCTCCTGAATAGTTTATACAGTCGGAGCTACTTAAAGAAAAAACACTTTAAAACATTTGTGACAGATCGACCAATATGTGTGTGTGTTTGTGTGTGTGTGTGTGTGTGCTTGTGTACACGTGTCTCACCTTGTCCCTGAACAGTGCTGCAGCTCGGCTGTTGTATTTCTCCTGTAAGCTCCAGTTGGGGTTGTAATCGTCCTGTAGCTCAAGAAACAGCTGGAACTTTTTATTTCCTCCAGCCTTCATCTTCTCCAGCTCCACATCCTTCCACTTATCCATCGACACAGACCGTACGAAGCTAAAGCAACCACACCCAGAGAGGAAGAGGGGCTAAATTACATGTCTCTCACACCCAACATCGCCCTGTCTCATCTTATCTCTCTCTCTCTAAGAGACTGACCTGAGGTGAACACCGAGGCCTCTGTGTTTTCCAGAACATTCCAGACAGATCCATATTCCATAGGTCACACTGACCCACTGAGGGTTAAATGCCCCGCACTCAAAACATACCTGGAACACACAGTTCATAATAAAAATTGTGTCACTGAAATATCATTGTGACTTATTTTACCTGCTGTTGCTTATTAGAGTTTACAGATACAAAATCCTGTGTAAAATAATCTGGAATATCTTTCTAACCCCAGGGAGATTGCAGCAAAGTTATAAAGATATTAGAGTGAGGTTATAGTTAGATTAGAGTGTGTTACAGGGTGTTATGGTTAGGTTAGTGTTACAGTGAGGTTACACTGTGTTGTAGTGATGTTACAGTGTGTATACAGTAATATTACAGTGAGGTTAAAGTGTTACGGAGTTACATTACGGTTAGTGTGTGTTACAGTGAAAATACAGTGTGTGTGTTACAGTGAGTTTACATAGTGTATACAGTGTGTTACAGTAAGGGTAAAGTGTGTTATAGAGAGGTTACAGTGTAGTTACTAGTGATGCTCCGATTGATCGGCCACCGATCATGATCGGCCGATATTGGCTAAAAACAGCTTGATCGGCGAACCCCA
>JAOTQY010000001.1:10729419-10743498 GCA_026413445.1 Dolichallabes microphthalmus
CTGCTCCCGACAAGGGGTCGCCACAGCGGAATATCCAGTCCGCACAACAACTTGGCACAGGTTTTACGCCGGATGTAACCTTTACATATTACGCCTTACTAGACAGGGCAGATGAAGGTTTTGGAACGCTGGCCAATATGGCCACCTAGTGAGGAATCCTCCTCCAAAACAATAAATAATGCTAAGTAAACTGTCATGAGAGCGTGATGATGTCCACAATATATGAATATCAAATGATCGGCACAAGCCCATTACTGATAGTAAACTATTTTGTCATTTTGCAGTGTAACGGGTTTAAATGTAAGAATACTTAACTGATGCTGCAAGTAGAGCACTTAAATATAATTTCGAGATAATATTGAGATACATGAATATATACGTACCAACATGTATTTTTGACTAATTTATTTGATTATAACAAAATAAGTGCACATGACCACAGTTTTAGCTTTTGCTTTCTCCTTAATGTTGATGTTCGATATTCTGTCTTACTTATGAGCTTGGATGAGAGACTTTTTCCTTTTTTCTTTAAGAACTTATTTATTGTACGTCACTAACAAAGCAGATGTTTTATATTGTAAATATTAAAAGACACATGTTTAATAATTCTTCTGGTTGTGCAAATACTGAATGCAATGCAATAAATGCCAATGCTGTACTGAATAAAAGATCTTAAAGTGCCACTTGTGTGAGTCGGTGTGTGAGACGGTCTGTGAGAGTTGAGTGTTAATTCGATGCTCAGCTGCTAAAGAGACACTGAGTGATTTCATGTCACTTGTCAAAAAACAACATCCGCAAAGTGTCAGGGGTGATTCCAAATTGTCAGCTGAAGGAATTTCACGTATGTGCTCCACTACGTTTAACCAAAACATAAAATCTTTTTTTTTTCAGGAGAGAATTTCATAGGGTTCCGCATAAGGTTTTTAAAAAGTAATAGGTACTGTATTGGATTAAATCTCGAAATAAGAGAAAGAGTGAAAGAGGTTTAAAAGGCCAACTAAACTCCTTTCCTCGAGCTGTCTTTCAGTTCATCTGTAATTATTTACAGTAAAGACAGATGCCTGTAAAGCGTTTTATGGCCCTGCCACCTAATAAAACTTTATGGCTCTAAAACGACGACAGTTATATCATGTATATTGAAACAGACGGGAAATGAGAAGAGGTTTTATTTTGACTACTTGCTGTTCTCACTTTTATGACCATTGTTGAATTAATTTAGTCCTTTATTAACTATATGATCGCTTAAACATTACATATAAATTAGCAAATAAATCTTAATAGATGCAATATTTTCATTTTAATTTAGTTTAGATAAATGAACCGTTAGTAGACCAACCTTAAGACATTTGTATGAAAGTTTCATCACGTTACTCATGTGATTTAAAAACAGTATGACCTATAAATTATGCAGGTTACTTACCACTGCTGCGTTGCTTAAAGCCTACATTATCAAAATGCAAATGTCTAAATAATAATAAATAAATAAATAGGTATTTAGCACTGACCACAGCTCGAAACCGAGTGTATGTGTGCTTTTAGCCACTTTTTAAAACTTTTGCAGCCTGAATGAGGCCTATAGGAAGTGCGTGAGTGGCTCGCATGCAGCACGTGACGCTATTAGAATAAGTTTTATGGTTTATAGACAAAAATGTCAAACAACCCTCAAGTTAAGTCAGTGCAAGAGGACAGAAGACCCCTGAATGGTCCCCTGGATGTTTTTTTGCTCCAAAATGCTGCTGTAAATTAATAACCTACGTCGCAATTAAATAGTCACGAGGCCCTCCACCACTCTGGGGAATTAATTAATACTCTAATTCAATGTTTCCTTCAGAAAATATAATTTATTGTTTCCTGATCAATTGCTCATGTCTTCCCCGAACTAATGTGTTTCAATTAGACCTTTACATGGTTTGGTTAATCATATTATGCTTCAACTGATGTTATTTTTATAGCGTCAGAGTTTCAAAACCACTTCATCGACATGGATTCAGTGTAATTAAACAATACGTTTAACTTTTGGTTAAGTTTATTAAGAAACATTATATTATCTGTCTTATTAGGCTTGGCTAACATGCTAAGCTCTACCCCTGCCCTCCCTCCCTCTTTCTCTCATATATCTGGCAGGAAATCCCACTTACTAACTGAAGTGATTTCTGCATTTAACCAGTATTTGATTTACAAGTCCTAAAATTATTATATTCATTCACAATATTTTATAAGTGTGTGAATATTTTGAACAGCTGCGTTGTATAAAAACCTTCATTATTATTTTCTTATAGTACGTTTTGCACCTTAACTTTAGTTTATGAGGCAAAGGCTTGCAAAAAAAGCAACTATTTAAATCATTTTGCATTGTATAATCATTATGACGATTTAATTTCCAAAAGGTAATTAGCAATGAGCATCAAACAGGATGTATCAAGAACATCAAACGTGACTCTCTCTCTCTCTCTCTCTCTCTCTCTCAGACACACGCACATACAGCTACGAATATTTAATAATAATAATAATAATAATAATAATAATGATTTATATGTCCTTGTATACGTTAAATGTTTTAGTTTTAATCTGTCCAAGCAGCTAGTCGCTTGGGGTATCACTTATCATATTACTATCCATAGCCAAATGATATTGTATGTATTTATAGGCTCCAGGGGATTGAGGATTAAGATTACGACAATTTATCGTGCACTACATCTCTAATACGTGTAATTTAGTTGAACTCTTAAGTCTCAACGATACCTGCGAGTTATTACTGACAGAAAACACTTTAAAATGAAGTTTAAAACAAAACCCAGACAAGTATCTTTCTTGACGCATATTAAGTCCACATTCAGTCGTGTGGATGAAGGCAGGACAAATGGCTTTTTGTATCGGGACAAATTACATTGACGGTGTCTCATCAATAACTCCTTGGCAGTGAACTATTGAAACAGATCTGATCGCGGGGTGAAACGTCGGTCATCCTGTCTAATATTAAAATATGTCCTCAGCAAGAGAGAGCGAGAGGGGGTAATCGGGTAAAATGGGGGATGGATTGGCTTTGAAGATTTATGGAAACTATGAAATGGCAGCTGGATTTGATTGAGATTTTTCGCTAAAACGAGAAATTTTGGTGTTTGTATATCAACAAATTTCACAGCGGTTTATTTATAACGTACGGTGAAATATGTATACATTAATAATAATAATAATAATAATAATAATAATAATAATAATAATAATCAGTTGAGTCTTTTGCAGCTAATTGTTTGTAAGTCGTCTATATGCACCCTGTAGAACCGAATTTGTGTGACAATAGGGCAGTCGCAAATTCGCATCTACGGGACTACATGGGCGATTTCTAACCCCGATGCTTTACAGTTTATGTGTAAACGTTAATACATCCTGTATCGTGTCTATTGGACAGGGTCGTTAGGTTGGAAAGTAGATACGCACCTGAATAAAGGTGTGAAAATTATTATATTCAATAATACTAATTGCAAGCGGGGAGATTTTCTAACTTAAGTTTAACAAACAACACTTTTAATAATACTAATATCAAAAAAGGACAAAAAAAACACACTGCAGAACAATGATCCACCGTTGGTATTATTATTATTATTATTATTATTATTATACTCTAGTTTAAATATTTTTGGTAATCACAGGAGTCTAGAAAGTTATTAATTCAGAAGTCGAATTTTCCAACACCTACACTATTTATCTGGAGGATGTTTGTGTGTATTTCTAAAATGGTAGGATACATGATAAAAAAAAAAGTAGGATAGGACAGAGGCTGATAATGAATTTCATTAGGATGTAGCAGCATTTAAATACAACAGATTAATTTATATATAAGCGGTTTACAATGCCACAAACTGACCTAGTGGCACAATCAGGATATTCATGTTTTTTTATTTTGAAATTTTTGCAGAAAAGAGGTGAGAACTTTCAAAATGCAACCAGAAACATTTAATTTAACATGAAAAATTAATTATGCAGCCAATATCATAAAGATGCTTAAACAAATAAACTAGTATTGTGTATTTTTTTCTCCCTTAATACTTGAGTGGGCTTGGATGTTGCCAAGAAAACCTTGGCTTCCTCATCCGGGAATTTTGACCCCAGTGCCTGCTATTGGCCTGAGCTGAATCTCGTGATCAAAGAAACTTTGCAGGCTCCGCTTCTCTGTTGGGAGGGGTGGGCTTTTATAGAGCAGTAAAACGACACAAAGAAGGAAAATTTATTTCTTCCCCCTCCCTAAATTAATGATCATGAGCTCGTATTTGATGAACTCGAACTACATCGATCCTAAATTTCCTCCGTGCGAAGAATATTCACAAAATGACTACATCAGTGCTGAATGTTACAGACGCTCCCGGGACGGCGACTACCAGCAGGAGTTGTTATATCCTCAAAGTGTCACCTACCAGGAGGGCAAATATGAGTGTGAAAGCATACCCGAGCACGAGGGCCACTTACACGGGGAAAAAACATACACACCTACGACTGCTGGCCCTGCCCAGACAACTGCCCCTGAACTGCCCTCCAACAGCAAAGAGCCAGTGGTGTATCCCTGGATGAGGAAAATCCACTCCAGTGCAGGTAGGCAAACGCGTAAAGCCAGAACCATATAAAGCTGAATTTAATTTGTTTATTTATTTATTTATTTGTTCATTTATAATTTTGCACCGTTTGAACTTGTCATTGATTAGAACACATCCTTGTTTTACTGTCCCGCTCGATTTTACTGCACGCCAGTATTTTCTTGTTCTATCACATCCATTTTATCTTCAAGTTGTAAAGGGTCTGATCAGCTGACATCAGATCAGGAAATCGCTAAAATGTCCAGTACAGGGGAGAATATAAGCACATATAAGCAACAACTCTCATTCTCCTGTTTATGTTCCCTTCCCTGTTTTACTTTCCTTTTATGCTTGCCATTAAAGCCCACCAGTCACGCCGGCTATGTGATGTTTGACGGTATTAAGAGAGAAATCCTTTGAAGCGACACACACACCAGGCGGATTTACTACCGAACGTCGGCTATTACACCCGCCATAAATTTTACAGCAGGACCAATAGACCGGACAGCTTTTTTTTCAGTTGTGTGTGTATGTATGTGTGTGTGTGTGTGTGTGTGTGTGTGTGTGTGTGTGTGTGTGTGTGTGTGTGTCGGAGGAAAAGTATTTGAATAGATCCTCAAAAAGCCCAGTGATTAATAATTCAGACAATTCATTGTTTATATACCTTAAATAGACAAAGACCGGAGTTAATTTTATGCTAATGCAAATAAAACTGATTTAGAATGAATAATGACGTTCAGAGATATGAATGTGGAGTTTATAGCAATTCTGGTGTACTACACCAGGTTTCTGTTTTACACTATTTATCCTTAGATCGCCATTCAGTTCAGTGGACTGAGTGTGACTCGGATACGATGAACTTAAGAAGAACATAAAAATAACATTCTCCGTGATATTAATTTAGCAGTTTTTTCCTGGCAGGTATATCGAGTATGTATTAGGCTTTCGTTCTTGTAGAAAATGTCAATTTTATTATCAAAAAAATTGTCATTTCTAAAAGAATTGTCACAGATACATCTAAAGCGAATTAAGTGCACTTAATTTGTAGAATGCTTACTAAAGTACACTGCACTTACCTATTGCGTTCTCCTAAGGCTAATGAAGAGAGCAAAATTCTTCAAGGTTAAATGATCTCGTGATAGTCTAGTTGGACATGAGTTCAAAACAAAAATAAATGAATGTAACAGGCGTCAATAAACGCTTAACGTCGTTTTTAATTTTTTACTCATGATTGTTTTTCTTTAATATGAATCTTTAGGCCTATATGTTTTGCGTATTGAATCTGTTCAAAGTTCTGGTTACAAAAACTGGGATATTATTAGCTATTTTAAAATAAGTGGATTAACTATTAGTCAGATCACTTCATTTTCTTACACACTTCCGCTTACCTCTGCCAGCGGGCTCTTCAGGTATAAGAAGTGCTTTAGTACGGTTTGCCTCACAAAATCGTGGATGTGAACTCATGATCAGTTTTTCAAATATGTTCCGTCTTAGCTGTTCAGATTCGATATGATCGGTGAGCAGGATAAATATGACAAAGATTAAAGCTATTACGCATCTACATTATTTCGGTTATAAATAACAAATAAGTTAGGGTTTGTGCTTATTGCTGCCCGCTTAGTTTACAAAATATATATTTTTTAAAATATTTTTTTGTTTATCTTATTTCAGCGAACTCGTATGGTTCAGAGCCCAAACGGTCCCGCACCGCTTACACCCGCCAGCAGATCCTGGAGCTAGAGAAGGAGTTTCACTACAGTAGATATTTAACCAGGAGGAGAAGAATCGAGATAGCCAACTCGCTCTGTCTGAATGAGAGACAGATCAAAATCTGGTTTCAGAACCGCAGGATGAAATGGAAGAAAGATCACAGGTTACCCAACACCAAGGTCCGACCTTCATCCTCGTCTTCTTCAAACAGTGCACCACGAGACCATGACATCACAAAAATTTAGATAAGAGACATTTCATGGACACCAGAAACAAAACAAAATGTTAATTTATTTAAGCTTATTTATTTTTATTTAAAAAAAATGTATTGAACATAGATGACTCGTAATTATTTATTTCGTATTTTTCTTTTAATTAATACTTGAACAGGACACATTCTGTCCGCCATCCATTTGCCAGGTTGCACAATATTACGTGTTTGTACAATTAAGTTAAATCATGGTATGTTATTACTATAAATTAGTTTTTTCTTTCTTAAATGTAATTAATTCGAAGATTTTAGACTGGTATAATATGTGGCACTTACAGAAAAATAATATCGTAGGCTTTTTTTTTCGTTTTCGTGACGCGCGCTGTATATTAGATGATTTTTTTAAAGGAAAGTAATGAAAGTGGACTTTTGTGTTATTTTGTGCTGTAAGTGATTGTGGTCAATAAAAGTGTCGATGCATTAAATGTGAAATGCATCTTGTATCGTTTGTTTATTCCCCAAATTACTTTATGGCAGTTTCTCGATTAAGAACAACAACAACAACAAAAAAGTGAATGCAATTCTGAGTTTCTAGCACTTCTCACGTATTGATTTAATTAAATTTTGTTTATATAGCACTTAAATGAATGCGTGATTTAATCTGCTGAAAGATTCCTGGTTAAAAGTTGTATGATAAAATGCAATGCATTAGAGCATAAAAGAAAGTGAACAGCTGTTCCTGGTCGCTCTTCACTTCATGTAAACTCAGACAAGGAATTCTTCAGGCAGATGATGAGCAGCTCGTGGGTTCAACTGGAGGCCAAGTGTCTTTAGCTAATGGGTGATGACCTTTTCGGAGGCGTTCATCACGACACGGGCTTGTGTGTGTGTGTGTGTGTGTGTGTGTGTGTGTGTGTGTGTGTGTGTGTTAGATGTTATATATAAATTATATAAAATGACATAAAATTCACTGCTTCACTGAAACCAGAAACATCCAGTATAAGTTTGTATTACATTTCTCCTGCAAAAACAAACAAAATGGCAAGCAGAACCCAATTCTATTTTTTATATACCAATATTTCTACAACCCCAGAAATGCTCTATGAATTAAAAGCACCAAACTGTACTTTTTACTGTCACTGTTTTTGTACTTTAGTAGGTTCCCTCATATACAGTAGGCTGCTTGACGTTATTTTACGATTATTCTATTCGATTGTTCCACGTCAAATATTCCAATTAAAGGTACATTTTAATGTTACTATCACGGAGGCAAACAAAAGTAGACAGTAGTGTATTTATTTCTAAATAAAATAAACATTTGAGACTTAACATTATCTTAAATAAATACAAAAATAAATACAGACGAAATTTTACACACATGGCTTTTGTATATCATATTTTGACAAACTATCCTTTCGAAAACTAGAGAGTAGATGTTAGACTCCTCAACTAAGGATTAGGAAAATGCATTAAAAAGAGCGGGAGTGAGGGAGAATAATTGGCTATATTTTCGCGTGTCAGGTAGTCCAAGTATGAACATAAGTATAGCCTGCTACATATGCATGTCCTTTTCCCCAGATTATGCGTGTGTCGGCTCGTTTTTAAAGGCTTTAAGTGCAGTCATAAGGTGAACCAGAGGTCATCTGGCTATTGAAAAAGTAAAGAGGAAAGTGTCGGCCTGCTATTTTCTGTCTCGTATAAGATACACTGTGATACACCGATACACTGTGAGAGAAAAAAATTGTTTAATAATGAAATATTTCCACTTATAAATCTTTCAAAAAAGACTGCGCTAAGCTGTGTGAAGGTTTAAGTATCCTAAAAACATGGGGATACTTGTTTAATTACTTTAGTACATTATAATTTAAGATGTTTGACATTTATTTATTTATTTACGGCTAGTTATGTTTTTAATGAGCGCCTTTCTGTTACTTTGTAATCAATAATGCAGTAAAAATAACTTTACAATTCTTTAAAACAAAAATCACTAGCCTTAAATAAATAAATAACCAAAATCTTCTGCGCTTATTTTTGCGGAATTATTTTATCGAGAAACAAAGATTAATAATAATATTATTATTATTATTATTAGTAGTAGTAGTAGTAGTATTTATTGCCAAGACAAGTTTATTATAATCAAAAGCAAAGGGAAAAGTTAGCTATTAATCATATCTAGAATAATTTATTTCCAGACAGGATGTTGCTTCAGGCAACTCATTGTTGCTGTCTAGCAATTTAGTGCGCTGTACAATAAATTATGAATGACTAAACATTAAGGTGTAATGTCAATGCATTCAAAACGTGTGTTTTCTGATCTTTGACGCATCAAGCTCTCGCTAATGGTAATTACCTAACGGGATACTAACGGGATACTATAAGAGGCTTAAAAGCACGCGCGCGCGCGCGCGCGCACACACACACACACACTTCTCTAAACACAAGTCATCGACTGTTCTCTAAACACAAGTCGTTGGCTGTTATGGCTTCCTTGTGGTTTAGTTGCATATTAGGATGTGTTGCTGTGACTGTAATGAAACCCCCAATTCCCTATGTGAGCTAAAAATGTAATTATCTGGTAATTTATAGCGACGGACCTTCGAGTTCACTCAGAGTTCACTCCCGTCCAGAGAACCGAGAGAACATCCTTCAGTCATCTATATAACCTCTGATAAATATTTTTAAAAAGTGGGGGAAAAAACATGAACATAAGCAAAGTAAAAAAAAAAAAGAAAATCTTTAGAAATCAGGTTAAAATATAAACACATATGTTTATATGGCAATTAAAATAAACCAACTGGTTATATTTAGAAACCACATGATTGTAAATGTTTGATTGTATGTTGTTGTTGAATTTTTGATGATTGTAATGATATAAAAATAAGAAAATTAACAATAAATAGGGAATAGCCAATAAAACTAAATCTTAAAAATAAAACTGTTAAATGGTCAAGTTTCCTCTACAATTGAATTTTACATTTGCATGCTCTGAAGGAGATGCATGCTCTGAAGACAGGAAATTACACCATGTGATTTAAAAGGTGTCCTGTCCCATATTTATAACAAAATACAATTATTAGAACCTGAATGTTGCGTGAATGAGGGTCATGTTTGTTCATTTTGTGTCTTCACCACAAAATCTTATCTGTTTTTTTTTTTTTACTGATTTCAGCTAAAACATAAATAAAAATAAGACCGGGTATAAGTTCAAGTGGATCAAGCGGACGCATTTGTGAGGAAGTGTATAATATAATAAAAGATGTGGTCAATGTTACTTCTTACTTTTTCCTGTATGTATAAGGATTCAGATTACACATTATAGATCTTATTTCTTTACTTTGTTAAAGCTAAGAATGTAATGTTCACATATATCCCTACATTATGGCATCAATTTTAGGTGCAGGAACATTTTATCTTGCAGAAACGTCATTTTTGTTGGAGATTAACCCTCTTGGAATATCAAATACAAAACTGAAGGTTCAGACAGAATGTTATCTGTAATGGTCTAATTGATAGAATAATAACCACACACTCTGTTTGCTTTTTTCTCTTTAGATAAAATCAGCTGTTTGGACATTTCTGATGTAACGAGAATCCTGGCTCTGGACTACTACCTTATTGTATCTGCTATTAAGGGGAAAAAAATATCACCAGCCACTAATCAGAAAAGAAAAAACAAGAGATCAGTTATCCAATTGTTACACAGATTACCATGATTTCGGGACATTGGTAACAGGGGAAATCTAATGTACAAGTCCAAAGGATAGAAGAATGACTGTATAAGTTAACACACAGGGAGATAAATATGGCGTTCATCTTTTCACTGGGAAGATTCAGTATAATGGTATAATAATGCAATTTAATAGAAATCAGACAGTATACTGATGCATCCTCCATTATGTTGCACAAGATGTAGATACAGTACTAGACATCAATAACCTATTTAATAGAAATGCACTACCTTAGTCTCACACAGTCTGGTTTGCAACAAAGACTGTATTTTACGCACTTGCTTCCATTTTTATTTTTTATTTTATATTGTACTGTTATTTTGTATTATGGTGCCATATGTTGTAATATGTTGAACCAAAGAATCTCCATCACTAATGATAATGCAGCGTGTGACAGTGTTTACAATATTAAAAGGAAAATAAAGGATTTGCTTACATCTTGAAAATTAATTCTATGTCCATCCTGTCAAGGAGTGAACTGATGGGGATAGACATAGTATTTAAAATCAAAGGGTAGACATCAAGCAATTGAACGCACCATAATAAAATCAGAATAATTTAATGTCTTGCATATTTTGACATAAAATTGACATATAAATATTGACGGGCATATAAACAACTTTTAACCTCTTTATATATCACCTACATATGTTACAATAACAAATTTAAGATTTAATTAATATTGGAAAGCAATTTACAGTACTACTCCAAACAGAACCTCTTTATAAGTTAGAATCTATTTCAAAGCAAACTTGCAATATATGTGTACTCTCAACTACTAAAGTTAAGTTAAGCCATTATTTGTCACATATACATTACAGCACAATGAAAATCCTTCTTCGCATATCCCAGCGTAACTAGGGTCAGAGCGCAAGGTCAGCCATGATACAGCACCCCTGCAGCAGTTAAGAGCCTTGCTCAAGGGCCCAACAGTGGCAAACTGGTGGAGCTGGGGATCAAAACGCTGATCTTCCGATCAGTAACTCAGTGCCTTAACCCTCTGAGCTACCACTGCCCCGCAACTGTTCAACCTAAAGTTAACCATTTATAACTTTATTGTGAAAAGTTTCCTCAACGTCTACCTTTGAGAGATTATTTGTCTGTCTCACACAACACTGTATTGCATTCATTAATTTACATTGGCTACTATTAATACCCCAGTTGCTAGAAATCGACAAGAAAGAGTGTTGGAGGTTACAAAAAGTGAGGCACTTTTTTTTGAGTAAATGGTAGCTTTATGTAAATTAAAACCAAAACTGCAATTCAAGAGTTTTGCCTTTTACAACATATAAAGACAGAATCAGTATAGTCTATTTCAGCTATTCCAGCTAACTAGCAAACATTAGCCATCTAAAAAGGGTAACATAACTGTGCATTGGCTAACTCTTTAAACTTGTCACATTATACTATTAAACTTGAATTATTGAAGGGTCACTATCAAAACTTTGGCATACAAAATCAATAATTAAAAAGTTTTTTGTGGCTAATTTTACATTAAAATTAAATATGTTTGCACTGTATTATTAAAGTCAAAGCAGGTACTAAAAATAAATAGTTCTCAGAATTTAACACAAACAGCACTGAACACTATATAAAACGAATTATTTTACTTAATGTAATGCAGATTTATGTTTTTAGGTTTTTTTTGCAGAAATTATTTGCAGGAATGTTAATAAAATATTTGGATATTAGATTGTCAACCACATAATCTATGAATACAATGCATTATATATAGTTTGAAACACAGCCCTCATTAGCTTATAGAGAATTGGAAATTTATGGAGTCACCAAAAAAAGTAGAAAGACTGAGTGAAGAATCCACTGATTAACTAAGGAGTTCAGACAGTAACTAAAACACATAGCATGAGTAATGTAATAAAATTGACTATAAATTAATTTCTTTTAATTGTTTTATATATGATGTATTCTTGAAATGGCAACTTTACATTTCCTCTTGTTAAATGCCAAATAAATGATTAAATGATTTATTCTTTATGTAAAATCAAATCAGTATCAGATCAGTGGATAACCAAAAGTACATTTGATTGACAGATTTTTTTACTTTCTCCCCCCATCATGGCTGTGCTCCATCACCGCTGAACCAGATATCGCACCACACTCATGCTGAAAAGTTAGAATCTAATGATGCATGTTCAGGTCAGACTTGAAGATCAGGGCTTGTAATCTCATCCAGTTTCGTCATGAAGGTGAGAACTAAACACAACCAGCAAATACATTGCTTTATTAGATAAATGATCCTGATTAATTATAAAAAAAAAATGTGCCTTTAATGGGACAAATAAAATAAGGCCACAGAAAAAGAAGCTGCAGATATGTTAAAAAATTTTTTTTGGATAATGTGCCCTAATAAAATTAATAATAAAAATAGAATAAAGAATAATAAAAAGAAAGAACATGAACAGAAGAAAGCATGCTAGAATGGAAACAACTGAAAAATAAATAAACATTATTTATAATAAAATTAATTTAGGAGTGCTAATGTAGGTAAGACAAATCTTAATTCAGGTGAGATATTTTGATAAATCTGAAGGTGTCAAAACTGTGAAATCACATCTAACTAAATAAACCTAAAATAAATATATATTTCTAGTTTCTACATCCAAATATGTGAGAAAAGAAATTATATTAAATTAGTGAATATGAGTGGTTTGATGCAAATCATTAATATTAATGATATGGACTACATATTTTTATTAAATGTAAATGGAATTAAAACTAGGTGTTTGTGCACAGAGTGAGAGAAAATGTATAAAGTAATCATCTTGGAAATTCTGTTCAAGTGTATAGAAATATTTATTTGTTGAATACATGTATATTAATGCACTTGGTTTATATATTTGCATGCATGTCGAATGAATCAAAATTATCTTATAGATCTGCTCAATAAAGCCACTTTGAGGTAACCTGAATGAAAAGACAGAGGAAGAGAGAAGGGAGATGGCAAGCAAATTGATATTCTGAGCATAAACAGAGAAGCTGCCGTAAGACATTCATCATGTGGAGTGCATGTAGGAGAGACGAAGTGAGACGCGTGTCCCCTGGACGACCCCGGGAATCTGTCACAAGCAGAAATATATGCTTATTATGCAAATGTATAATGTGGTTCTATTGATTGCAGCCTGTAGCAGGCCATTACCACTCCCAGCTGGGACTGTGTGTGTGTGTGTGTGTGTGTGTGTGTGTGTGTGTGTGTGTGTATGCATTCACCATTACCATGATGATTTTGTCTGCGTTTTGGTTGCGGATCTGATCATACATCACAAAGCACTTTGACAAATGAAATTAGTTATAACACTGGGACGTCCTGAAGACCACATGCTCTGCAAATTTTTACCATTTTCTTGCTTCCACGCCTTAAAATCACCTAATCACCACACCCTTCATAAGGATGAGAATTCTTCGACTTTTTGTTTTGTTATCTGACTACTGTTATCGTATAGCAAAGTTTTCCATGAAAATGGGCCGCGACAAGCATCCAAATCATATTTGGAGGTTTTAAGAGTCAGCATGCATCAAGAGTAAATTTTTTTATTGATCCTTGCTTGCCAGTTTATCAGCCAAATGGGGAATAGACTTATGGGTACTTGTTTGGTACCTTTCCTAATAAGAAAACTGTACATAAAAACATCTTTCAGAAGGTCAAGCAAAAAAAAAAAAAAGAAAGTAAATAAATAAATACTATGTAAGGTCTCTGGAATGTGATCAATTGACTGCTGTTTCTCTCTTTGGGAGCCTTGTTCGTCGCTATATATATATACACAGTCGTGTGAAAAACTATTTGCCCCCTCTTGATTTCTTATTCTTTTGCATGTTTGTCACACAAAATGTTTCTGATCATCAA
>JAOTQY010000001.1:10780179-10791490 GCA_026413445.1 Dolichallabes microphthalmus
TTGTTTTTCCTGTAAATGATTCAATAAATACCGTACCATTCATACCGAGGTATTACCGTACCGTGAAGTTTTGATACCATTACATCCCTAGTGTTGACAGAATTATGTAAACAGCTCTCTCTCTATATATATATAAAATCTTTGAGACAGTAGTTCCAGTATTGGGACATTTTTGTGCATACTTACATTTAATAAAGAACACATTACCTATAAATATTAAGCAGAAAAAAACTACCCATTTCTAGTCCTAGTTAGAAACCCCATGCATAAAAAGATAATATGCAAGAATAAACAACGCATGGAATAAAATCTCAAATTTTTTAAAGAATATTTGATCAACTATGTGATCCTAGTTTTTACAAACACGGAAATTCTATTATAAAAAAAGCTCGTTGTGTTGGGGTTGACCGAGTATAAAGAGACAAGACATACCCGTATGGGTGATGCTGTGTCTCTGGAGATGGTAGCGTTGAAAAAACCTCATATCACACATGGTGCAAGCAAATGGCTTCACCCCTAAATGCAGAGTACTAATATTAGAGTATGCGATCTTAATCTTCACCAAAAATTAAACTTCTATCCAAGCTTGAAATTGTAGCTTTTACACATCTTGGCCTCTTATTACTAGCTGGGAAATGAGTGATGCATTCATTGTGAATGTAGTGCCTTCACAAACTTTGGGTTGTATTTATGTTGGCAAACACCAAAAAGTCCAAGGAGGAAATTAAAATCAAGTATACTGAATACGAGAGTAAGTAAAAATATAAAGGTAAATTCACGAAACCAAAACTGACAAAATTATAAAAGACATGCGGTTTTGGCAAAGGTTAACTTGTGTTTTGGTACAGGAAATTGACACGTACCCGTGTGGGTGAGAGTGTGTCGTTGAAGGTGACAACGCTGAAAAAACCTCATATGGCACATGGAGCAAGCATATGGCTTCACCCCTAAATAGAGTATCATTGTATTAGCATGGATTTTTCCCCCTCAGTTCAAGGCCACACTCTAGCCAAACATGAGGAGCTGTTTTAAATGTAAAAAATAATACATTAAATAAAAAATATGGGATGTTTGTCCAATTGGGGCAACTACAATATTTCATTTCAGCACTAAAATGGTTTAGATTAACATCAATTTCTTAATTGCAACTACTGAATGCATGCACTTAACCAGTCCCGCTGTAAAATCTCGAGACAGTGGTTAAGAAAATCAGCAAAGCAGTTAAGTTGCAAAGACACATACCCGTATGGGTTAGGCTGTGTCTCTGCAGGTGGTAACGCTGAAAAAACTTCATGTCACACATGGAACAAGCATACGGCTTCACCCCTAAACATACAGAGTACCGTTATGTCAAGATTTGGAAGTTTAACACCTTGCACAGCGACCTTCTTCATGTCACAATCACATCCAAACTCGAGTTTGTTAAAGCCAAAACATTCATGGTGTCAAACAAAGTGTGACAAATGAAACTGTGACTTGAATGCATTGTTGCCAACTCTGTTAAGTTGAAGATCAAGCCAATAATTTTCACTGTGGAGAAATAAGATTGTAATTCAGACAGGGGTTTAGCACTGCTTGTCAACTTTAAACCTATAAATACTTGATTAACTTCCAAGCATTCAAATTAGATGGGAACTTGTATATTTTTACTGCTTTTTCAATGTCAAAGCTTTTTAAAGCTTTGTAACAATTTTAAAATCTTAAGACACCTTGTAGATTTTCTTGTGTATTTTCAAATCTATAAAGTCCTAGTCACGCTTTTGTAATGATAAAAAGTTGGCAACAGTGCTAAATTGTATACAAGCTTAGGTACGTGTAACAGGGCAAATCTGTAAGTAGAGACGACCCATACCCGTATGGGTTAGGCTGTGTCTCTGCAGGTGGTAACGCTGAAAAAACTTCATGTCACACATGGAACAAGCATACGGCTTCACCCCTAGACATACAGAGTACCATTACGTCAAGATTCAGCAGTCAGTCAAACTACAGAACGTGTTTTAACAACTCTCCCACAACCTATCTTCTAGTCAGCACATCCATAATCGAGTTTGCTGCAGCCAAAACACTGAAGGTGCAGTACGCCAAACAAAGTGTGACAAATGAAGCTGAAACCTAAATGCATTGTTGCCAACTCTGTTAAGTTGAAAGTCAAACCAATAATTTTACGGTGCACAAATAAACATGAATTTCACTCTGGAGATGAGCACTGCTACTCAATTTCTGACCTATAAAACCTGATTAACTTTCAAGTATCTATTTGATGGGAACTTTTACTTTTTTGCTGCCCAGCAACAATTGGAAAATCTTGAAGACCTCACAGCATTTCTTGTATTGTAGTTTTTAGACCAAGTTCTGATCACAGGCAACTGCCGAAGTGGAAAAATAGCCAAATACTTTTAAAAGCAAAAACGTTGGCAACAGTGCTAAATTGCACATTATCAAAGCCTGGTGTTTAGGGCAAATTTGAAAGTAGAGACGACCCATACCCGTATGAGTGAGGCTGTGTCTCTGCAGGTGGTAGCGTTGGAAAAAACGCCTGTCACACATGGAGCAAGCGTAGGGCTTCACCCCTAAATGCACAGAGCAAATGATTAGCTCCTAGTCAAGGTTCAAAAGACATTTAATCCGATTTTATTCAACACATATTCAATTTGCAGGTTCCTTTAAGTACAGGGTTCCATGTCAGTTTTATAGCCATCAAGGTCAAATGTGCTTTTTTCACAGTGCTGTACACATGAGCGAGCAGAAATGAGGTATCCACAATATTTGCAACATTTGTGTGTAAACAATTATTGGGCATAATGCTGGTCAAACAGTAATTCGCAAATTCTCCTTAACCTTAGTCATAGTCATTATTAAATGAATGGTCCCCACTCAGATGACCCTAAAGAGCAGGTTTAAGCAGAGTTCACAGAAACTGAACTCTGCAGAATGCAGCTCTCTATGACCGAACTTGTCTAAACCTGCCAAAGCATGGCTCTGTCACACCCTGACCATTTACCACAGAGCAGTCCCACCTTGGCCCTATACTGTACTCAAAGACCGCTTGATCCTTTAGCAAACCCAGATTATATCCATGCCTTAACCATCCCTAAATCCCGCCTGACCCTGTAACATAGCCCAGTCCCATTTCACACACTACCATACCAAGACCCTTTACTGTACCCAAGCTATATTCGCTACCTCATCACTTGATTCTTTTTCAAATCCAAGCCCTAACTGGACCTTTAACACACAATTTAATCACCCTGTATCACTACAGTTGACTTTCTACATTACCATAAGCTTTGGATAATAAAATTGACACCTAAAGAATAAACTGAGATTATGTTTACTTATACCTTTTTTTATCCTTACAAAGCAAATTCAGACAGTTCTCAAAGTCAGTGATTTAAATGACCGGACCCCACAACCGGACTTGAGAACCAATGATGTGTCATAATTTGTAATAATTCTTTAGAACTTGACAGATGAAATGTGCCTCTTGTTTTAAAGCTACACTACCTGGCCAAAAAAAAAAAAAGGATTTTCACATTAATGGACTGCATCAAACAAACTACTAAATAGCCTGGATTTAAGTAATGTCAAACAAGAATAAATAAATGAGGTCAGAAACAAACAATGAAAGCAGATCACAGCATTTCATGAAGCTGCATTGTAGAAATTGACAGCAGAAATCAGAGCTACAGAGTTTAATAATGAAAGTAAAAGAAACAAAGGCTTCAGTTTTCTAGGGAGCATAAAGATTGGACTTTGGAGCAATGGAAAAAGTTCATGTGGTCTGATGAGACGAGATTGAGCGTATTCCAGATCGATGGGCACATCAGGGTAAGAAGAGAAGCACATGAACTGATGCACCCATTATACATAGTGGGCACTGTACAATCTTCTGTAGGCAGTGTTATGATCTGGGGTTGAATCAGTTGCTCAGGTCTAGTCTCTGCACTGTTAAGTGGCAAAAAAATTAAGTCAACTGATGCCCGAATGTACTGAGTGACCAGGTTTATCACATCTAAGGGGTTTTACTTTCCTGACGGCAAGGCCATATTCCAGGACTCAGACAGCGAAGAGAGTGGTTCTGGGAGCATGAGGAATAATTTTCACATACAAACTGGACACCACATTGTGCGCCCTAATAAAAACTAAAAGGTACTAATAAAATACAGTTAAACCTTGGATGTTAGCATAAGTTGTTCGGGAACCGAGCATGTATACCAAAGTACTCGTATATCGAAGCAAGTTACCCCATAAGAAATAATGGAAACTCCGATTATTCATTCCACACCCCAACCCCAAAAATCATAAAAATAATTCCTACAAAATGTACAGTAAAAAATATATACATAATAACCTGCACTTCACCTTCAAGAAGAATCCCGATATCAGTGTTTCTGTGGGTGTGCAAAGCTGAAGTAAGACGAGAGAGGAGAAGAGGAGGGCGGGGGCTACTGTGTAGGACGAGTATCGCACACACGCACAAACGGAAACACTGCTCTGTCACAAAACTTCTTTAACAAGGAATCTCTCCGATGACACTTGCTTTTGTTTTACGCGCACACACACGGTCACAATGTTAGAATAAACAGTACACGCGTGCACAGATGACCATACAAGTGATGGTCAGGGAGAGGGACACGAACTGAGACTGAGTGTGGGAGACGATGATCCACAATCCTGCAGCACGCGCGCGAGAGAAGAACCATTGGCTCAGTTGAGGTCACGTGACATTTGGCAGGTGATGCATGCATAAGCACATGCATACTACTCATATGTCGAGATCTCACTCGTTAAAAATTTTGCTTGTCTTGCAAAATGCTCGCAGACCAAGTTACTTGCAATCCAAGGTTCCACTGTATTAGAGTTTGTAATTTTTTATTTTGTCCAGGTAGTGTATGTCAAGTATGTTTAACCATTTAAGATAATAAATTAGAAGTAACCAATTACCAAATAAGCCAACTAAATAAATTATAATGTATTGTGTATAGTTTAATACAAATATTTGAGCATTATGCACATGTACTTGATGTGTTAAGAGGCTCTCGTTAAAGCCCGATGTATCAAGTAGGTCCCTAAATGCATCAGGAAGCCATTTAGAAGACTAAGCAATAATCCTGAGAACTAAACCATGCCTCACTTTTAAAAATCACACTCCATATTGATTTATGATTAGCTTTTAGAACAAAAGAGCCAATTTCCTCATTCTTAAGATAACATCACATAAGCTTGCAGATCATTGCTGATTTAATCCAGGGCTTTAGAAAAGCGTTCATCTTATTTCCCAGAGATTGCAAATTCGAATCACAATAATGCTATAGCCATCTATGGCCAAAATTAAAAGACTGCAATACTGAACACATTCTGGCCACTTTATTATGGCACCTCAGATTGCAAGTAACCCAATTTGCGAGCGTTCCGAAAGACGAGCAAAATAAAAAAAAAATTTTTTAATAAATTGTGACTTTTTTGACGAGCGTGCCTTGATTTACGAGTGCCAAGTATCTGAGTATTATGTGGCAAGCATGCGCTTCTTGTTTTGATGCCGAGCATCAAGCGATCACAACTGCGCCAATGATTCGGCTCTCTCTCGCAATGCAGAATTGTGGGTAATCGTCTCCCCTGCTTCTCCCTGCTCGGTCTTAGTGCTAGTAGTGTACTGTTTACTAGAACAATGACCATGCGTGTGCACATAAAGCATCTTTTATTTTGTGTTTGTATGCGAGTGTGAGAAAGTCGTCCTTTCACGCGCATGTGTTTATTATAAAAACATGTTTATTATAAAGCAAACGTCTCATTAGAGAGGTTAAAGATCCATTTTCTCCCTCTTTCACGGATTCCGTTGGTATGTGTGCCGCTCCGCTCCTCCTTACACACGCGCGCATAGACAGTAAGGGACGCACAGTAGGGTTACCCTAAGACGAGGATGGAGTCATTCCTCCTCTCATCTTACTTTAGCTTTATGTACACGAACGCACACACAGCCAGACTAACGGAAACACTTCTCTGTTTGGATTTTTTACTTTTTTTTAAAAGAAAGTTTAGGTTGCAGGTTAATTTGTTTTATTTTTACTTTATAATTTGTATTAATAAATTTTTATATATTAAATTTTTATTAGGTTGTTGAACATATGAGTTTTCATTATTTAATATGGGGGAAATTCGCTTCGATAAGCGAATTATACTCGTAATCCAAGGTTCCACTCAGTAAAGTTGACATTAGCCAATCACGGGTATGTCGGAGCAGACAGCATTATACTGCCTTGGCTTACTGTGATACATCAGCGCTGCCTGGTCCCATGGGAATAACAGAATAATAGCTAGAATTTACTTTTTTTTTTTTTTTTTGAGAAGTCTTACTAAATTCACTCATTCTTAAAGTAAAACTAATTAAGTTGTGACCTTTTATTTGTTAATTAAAAGCTTGCCATTCAAAAGGACACAGAAGAACTAATGTTTTGCACCCCATCTGCATTTTTTCCTTTTTTTTTTTTTTACAACTACCGTCAGCCTTTGTTTGCCCTAAAATGTGTTCCACACAAATGATTGATGACTGAAGAATATTGTGGATACTTTTACAGAATAACTGCCCAGAAACACACATTTGCAAAGGGTGGTTAAAAGAACAACCACTGCTTCTGTATTATTATTTCAATCATGTTGGGGGAAAAGATTTAGTATGGATCACAAAATACAGATAAGTGATTGCTTTAGAAGAAGCCATGCTGACAGACATGGGAAAGACATACCAAAGACAATGGAAAAGGCATACTGCAGAAAGTTATGCACTGCAATAGGCAGAAAGAAAGCAGGGGGGGGGGTATGTATGGAGCAGCTTACTGACCAAATAATGGTTACGAAAATGAATAACAAGATGTAAAGTGCTTTAATGCAGCCAGCTGCGACAGCAAAACAGGGCGAGGGATTAGGATAAGAGGTTCATTACCCGTATGTATGAGGCTGTGTCTCTGAAGGTGATAACGTTGGAAAAACCGCATGTCACACATGGTGCAAGCATACGGTTTCACGCCTGAATGCACAGAGCAAGATATAAATCATACGCCCTAAAAATATGAAATTCTAGCTGAATTATTCTGAGAAACATAGCAACTAGGAGACCATGGATCGTGGTATAAAAGGTGCATTCAGAACATAGTCAGACCCAGTTGTTTTATTTTTCTAATCAATCCACAAAGGACACTGCATAAACTGTTTTTCATGCTTTTGTTTTATTCATTTTTTTTAATGAATCGACGGCCTCAATTGTTTTTGAATAATATAAGAAGCTGATAGAGTTGTGGATCCTTTAAACAAAGTCATCAAACACAGATTTGTTCTATGCAGAACCTGTCGAGATCTGTCAGATTTTATGGAGAGCATTATTAGGTTTTGTCTCAATCTTGAAAAACCTCCTAGTTTATCCTTCTATAAGTCATAGGCATCCAACAGCATAATGCTAACATCACTGTTTTCTTTCTGTCAAACAATTGACAATAACTCTGGTGCTGCAGAGATGGTTGCCTTCCAGGAAGGTTCTTCCAGCTCACTATCAGAGTAACAAAGCTTTGGTCACTTCGATGACCAAAGCTCTTCTTCCACATTTGCTTTGATTGGGCACAAGATTCCAAAATAGCTTTGGTTCCAAACTCCATTACTTTAAATAATCATGGAAGTTACTTGCTATTTCTAGACCATCAAAGCTGCAGAAATGTTCAAGTTTCCCAGATTTTAAAGACTTTAAAGTCTAAAGGTGAAGAATTTGACCTCATGCTTTTAATTTTTTATTATTTTCCCTATAGAAGGCTTACATTAACATTTCTTCCAATTTTAAATAAACTCAAAACGTGGTCATGCTTTGCAACACTGATCAGGAAAAAAACGGAGTAATTAGGAAAGTTCACATATGTTTTAAATGGACAATATATAAAGTTTGAGAATTTCTTGGTCAGATTCATTTCATTTAATTGGATTAGTTAGTGCGAAAACTGGCTATTGTGCTAGGTAAGATAACGTGTCATACCAGAATAGAAGAATCATAAGGAGTTTTAATGAGCGAGATTCATTTCATTCTAGAGAAGCAGTTTAGCTAAATGCTTTCCTTATTTAATTTTATTCACAGATTGTCTAAATTCATCCACTTATACTTAATGACAAACTGCTGCTGTAATTGCAACTTTGAGTTTTTATTAAGCAACATTTAAGCTTTTGTTGGAATGACAAATAGGTTCATGATAATGCTTATAACCAAATGAAGGCAGAAACTGAAATACTGAATATATAGCAGGAACTGGATATATAATATCTATGTATTTTGATGGTGGAGTTTAATTTGATGTATTAGATAAAAATCATTGTTGAACTTGCTTTTTTGAATCTTTAAGAAATTACATAATTTCTCTGCCAAGCTGGTCCATCACTTCCTTGTAGAATTGACTAAACTTTACGTTGTTGCCCCCAAATTTTATCTACTTCTACAAAAAAAATGTTGAAAAAAAATTTACCCTTAATGTTTTTAACTCAATTGTTGTTAACTCTATTTAAGAAAGCTTGAACAAAATAATTGCACTATTGAGCTCTAAAGTATGTTAAAATATTTTATGTTTATAGTATGTCTGTATATTAACTGTATAATGCAATATTTCTGCTAACCTACATTAGAAACTAGTTTGATTTTCACTAGATACACTACACTAGATAATACTTTGTATTCCTTTTTCTAATTGTGCTTTAAAAGGTCAAATATAATGCAGTAGAAAGCATTTGAGGTCAGTTCCTGTTAAGATTAATTAGGTGGATTGTTGCACGTTTATGTGTCATGACTGTGGCTTAAAATCAGCTCTGACTTTATAGGGAGGAACAATGTAAGGAGTGATTCTCATACCAGTATGAGTGAGGCTGTGTCTTTCCAAGTGGTAACGCTGAATAAACCTCATGTCACATATGGCACAAGCAAATGGTTTCTCCCCTGTGTGAGACGAAACAAACAAACAAACAAAAAGAAGCTGGAAGCTGAATAGTTGAATAGCTGAATAGTTCTAACCAAAAACCTTCAGCAATAAAAATACACTTAAAACTAAGGAGCCCTTTTAACAATAAAGTTAACACTAGGCAGAGAATGCCAATGTTTTGCCCTGAAACAAATGCGAGTCGTACCGGTGTGAATGAGAATGTGTCGTTTCAGGTGATAGCCACTTCTGAAGGCGCCATAGCAGTGATCGCAGATGAAGTTCTTCTGCACTTTGGAAAGAGGACAGTTCCCGTTCTCATCCACCACAACAGACTGGGAGACAGAAATAAAGATTATTATACATTAATCATCTTTCCCTCCAGCTTTCTCTCATTTTCTCTGTTGAGCTACACATGGTGCCCCTGGAGTTACCACTGGTCTTGACCTATTCTCATTCCGATCCACAGCGTCTGGTTGGGAGTTCTCACCACATGGAGACACATACTGCTGCTGAGGATGACCCCATATGATCTGCTTATCGATACATGTGTCTGCCAAGGACATTTCTATTTAGAAACCATTTTAGAAATGTTTTGATGCCATATAATTGTAGTCATTCTAATACAGATGAGTAGACTGTCAATTCGGTTATACAGACACTGAAGAATTAAATTTGTAGCTTTTCAAGTATTTAAATATTAACAACGTTCTACACTCCAGCAGTGTTGAGGAATGTTACATTTTGAAGTAACTAATTACATTTCAAAATTACTGTCTTTAAAAAGTAATCAGTTACATTACAGCGTTACTTTCTGAAAAAAGTAACTAGTTAGCTTACTTTCATTGCAGAAAATGAAAACTCTTTTGTGATTCCTCATGCATGTTGTTTTAGTCAAGACCTTTATAATTATTCTACCATCATCACTCAAGTCTGGCACATAATCTGTTAACTACTAACAGCCCTACCTCGCCTACGCGGTTTCGCGCGGTGGCCGTAAGTACAATTCATCATGATTCAGCGTGAGTTTTGGCGCTGTGATTAGGTTTCCATCTTTCCGCACGTCGGTTCTCGCATAGATAGGGGTATAACAGCAGGAATAACAGAGGGGGCGGGTTATCGGGAGCAGGGCGTGTAGGATGACTTTCACATACAAACACAACACTAATGGATTGGGAATGACTGCTGTCTGGCTGAATAACTTTTTTTTTTTTTTAATAAATCTCATAATTATGAGATTCTGATCTCATAATTATGACTTACTATCTCATAATTATGAGATAAGGGGAGGCAGTTTGTGGCAGGAGCCATTTTAGCGCATGACACCGCACCACAATGTGTTATGATGTGTAAAAGAGACCTAATGCAGGGCTTTAGAGGGGGTCAGTGAAATAGGAGTTGCTGTGAGTGTGCTTATGATACGCACGGGAAGACCTTTCCATTTGGAGATAGAGGGGGATTATTAATTAGGAACTTAAAAGGGAACAAAATTAAAACTGAAAACACAAAATGAACAGAGCTCCACCATCTACGCGAGAACAGACGGTGCTTGGGAAACTAAAATTAAACTTTAGATCCTCTTCGCCCTTACTGGGGATTTATAAGAGAGAGTGGGGTTTGTGTCTTTTTTGTACTTTCATACTGTACTTAATCCGAGTGCGCACGCTGGACTAATACGTGCCGCACGCTCTCCATCTCTCTCTCGCCGGCGTCTCAGACACACAGAGGCTGGGGCTTTGCCCCTGAACAGCATACTCTGTCTGTCTGTCTGTCTTTTCTGCGGATCTGCCCGTTCAGACTACTGCAGAGTATTTATGCGTAGTTCTGCCCCTCAGAAGAGCCGCATCGTTACAAGTTTAGCTGCTCCTGAAGGAAGAGCCATTCGAGAAGGACAGAATGTGCTTTCCTCCTGAACAGTCCTAAGCACTTTAGATACCGCCCCACGTAACAAAACCAATATGGAAAGCTTCATGGATACAAAATCATGCATTTGAAATGCACCCAAGCTGGCTTTGTGGTATCTCAGAGAACTATCTGGCACCTGCTTAAAATTCTTCCGAGCAAAAGGATGCAGTAACTTTCGTTTCCGATGTGATGCGCTAAAATGCCCCTTGCCACAAACTGCCTCCCCCTTATCTCATAATTATGAGATATTAAGTCATAATTATGAGTTAGTAAGTCATAATTATGAGATAGCAGGGCTCACAAAATTTGAAAATTCCTGGTAGCCCTTCGGGCAGGCACTCTTCAGTTTTTGGTGGACGAAAATAAATTTAAGTAGCCCAAATAAAAAATATTATTTTTAATGTATAATATTGTAAAGGAAACAAAACATCAAAAAAATTGTTAAAACACAAATTACAACTTTATAA
>JAOTQY010000001.1:10908620-10919351 GCA_026413445.1 Dolichallabes microphthalmus
AGGTGGCAAAATTTAGCTGAACATGGTCAGATTCACATAATCAGTGCAATAAAATAAAACACTTGTCTGTTTGTTTTCTGTTTGTTAATTAAGCGGCACATGTCTATAAAGTGCAGTCCAAACTTATCTGATTAATCTAGATATATGTAATATTATTACAAATTGAATTATGAGGTCGCATCTACGGTTCTCAATGAGTGTTCAAGTCCTAGTCGTTCATTCTTCTGTCACGTGACTCCCATAGATGCTATGCAGTGCAATAGATTCAAGATATGAGAGGTGAGCTGCTCATTCTGTTCATCATAATATGTCCTTAGCTACATTGTAATATTTTCATTACTGGAACTATAGCCAAAATTTGTGTATGTAGATGTTTTGGGGGTCTGTTTATTGAAAAAGTAAAAAAAAAAATCTTTCTGCTCAAATGAACTAAATGAATCTTAAAAATATATATTTGTTCCTTTTGATGAACGAGATTCAAAGAACCGAGTCACTAAAATGATTCAAACTTCTCATGACTACTCTGCTCCCAAAATGCCAACACAGAGATGATGAGGAGAAGCTTCTTCCCGCAGGCTATTCGGGCCCTGAACACAAACAACACCCCGGACTAATCTCTTTCACATATTGCAAGTTAATCCCCCCAGCACATATATCTCAAGTGTTATTGCTGGTCCTGTTTGCACTCTGTCTTCCCGTTCAAGCTTTTTCCTTTTTTTTGCACATGAACAATCATGGCTTATCATCACATCACATTGCTACACACCTTATTTTTTTACACCTCTTTTTACATTTTATTTTTATTTTTCTGGACACTGATAGTCATGTAAGCATTTCACTCCAAAAGAAAAGTAATTTGATTTAAAGTTTAACAAAAGATGTAGTTAACAGCTAGATATTATTTTTAAATACATCTCAAAACAGTAAGCAAAAATGACCACGTGTTCCCCAAGTGCCTCTTATTCCAAAGTGTGAAACAAAGCATCTTAAAATTCACACTATTTTTTCCAGAAAAAATCTTATGTAAAATCATGTATTAAAAGTAAAAAATTCTGTAAAGTTAAAAAAAACAGACGAACAAAAATTACTATTTATTTTTTACTTTACATAAAACCTCAGAAAAGGAAAATATAAAATGTTCACAAATTTTTCATACTTTTTAACAAACCATATGGAAAATCGATCAGAGAAAACATTTACAATACTGCTAAAATGTAAAATCTTGTAAGAAAAACATGGGATATAAAACATTTTATGAAAATAAAACTAAATTATGCAATATTTCTCAAATATTGTTTACATTCATGAGATCTCATAACAGAAATATTTAGAATATATTTTAAACGCTGTGCAGGATTGTAAGAGAAAACAGTGAAAAAAAATCACGAGATGTTTTGAGAAAAACATCTTAATGGTAAAAGCAGAATGTTAAATTAATAGATAGCTTATAGGGAGTAGATTGGACGTACACACCAAACTTTCTTTAGGCGCTGATGCCAAATTACTCTCATTGCTGATTCAATCTTAACGGATCTTAGCGCATCAAGAAAAAAAATAAGGATTTACGCTTTAAAGCCGTAGTGCATCAAGAGCAATGAACTGAGGAATCAGCTGAGATTGAGCCTGATCAGAAGTGTGGCATTTTATTTTAATCGCAATAAAATTAAACATTTAATTGTTTTTAGTACAATCTAGCAGTAAGAGATGCAGAAAACGCAGATGTAAAAACAGTGTAGCTGCTCTTTCATTTATAATTAAATGTTTTGAAATTGACTATTTAAAGAGCATAAAACAAGAAAAACAAACACACAATAACCTCCTAAACCTGAACATTAGCAATCATCTGCACATGTTTCTGGAAATGTATTCTTGTTCAGTTATCGTAAAAATAGAAACGTAAAAATATTGCAAAGTACAAATTATCTAGTAAGAGCTGTTTACTGCTATTCCTATCACTAATGTGCAAAATGAACTGGTCTTTTACTAATTGGTAAAAGGTAAAGTATTTCACACACCAGTATCAGTTGGTATAGTGCCAGCAGTCGATAGATGACACTGCCATCCTCTTGCTTTTGGTCCTGATACTTTAGCTGTGACTTCACTTGCAGTCAAAGTAGCACTACCCAATATCGCAGTGTTGCTGGTCCACTGTCACTAATGCAACAGGTGGGGCACAACTAATATACTCCATAAGATATCTGTAGTTAACTATGATAAAGTGCCTATGAAAAGTCTCTATTTTTGAAAATGACTGGTCCAATCAAAGTCATGACATAGAGAAAGACACATGTCCAGCTTGAGGAAATTTTTACCCAAACTGGTCCTCTCTTCTGCGTGACGTCATTGTGATTAGCATCAGGTCTGTTATGGAAATAACACAAAATTTTTACAAACAATTACACTAACTTTAGCAATTAAATATCAATAGCACCATAAAGTGGCATGTCTTGATTACATCCACTACATGATTAAAATAACAGAACATTCTGCTGGTCACTTCCTGTTTTCCTCGCCTCCTGCTCTCCAGCTTCCTGCAAATCACTTTCACTTGTGAGTTGTTTATCATTGTTCCTCAATTAAAGTGTTTCTGTACTTCTGCGTCTAGCTCCCATTCTCAAGCTCTTAATAGTGGTTTGACTAAATAAAACATCTTAAGCAGACTTTGGCAGAAAATAAATGAAACACCAATAAAATAGAATGTTTATGCCTAAATAATGAAAGCAAAGAAAATGCAAGAATACCCATGAAATTTTTATCTCTAACTGTGTAAGTTTAAACGTTACAGTTACAGCATATAACTAAAGTAGTTGAATTAACTAAAATTATTACAAAATAATTCATGTAAAAAGGTCAATTTCTGCAGTTTTTATTACATTTTAAAAGCTGATATTGAAACATTAGCGAGAGTAGAAGTGTATGACCTTAGACCTTAAGTTTGTCAAACAATATGAAAATTACAAAATAAATAAATCTGGCATCCTTCAAGTTTCCATTATATGCCCACTTTTGTTTTTTTCCTTTTATTTAGATTTTTAAGACATTTCTGAGAATTTTGTGTAGCCCTGCCCCTTTCATGCACTTTTTTTTATGTATATGTTTCTTTTAATCCAATCTGATTCAGCTTCATGCTGAATAAGGAAACTCACAGAAATCACAGAATGATGCCACTTACAAAATTGTGTATTCAACTCCATATTTTCATTATTTTATAAACTTATTCTGTGCTACAACTGGACTGTTACTCACTTGTACCAGTTTGTGAGCGTCATCATGATATAGAGTGATGCAAGGAATAGTTGGAGGTGAAAGAACGAGTAGCTGTACTGGACGCTATCTCCCTCATTATCTATCACCCGTCTGGGACCCTCTGAGTCTCCGAGGCTTCCTGTGGAGCAGTCCTGCATCCCAGCATCTGTAGGAGTCAGCAGGAGTTTGTTCACCTGACTGGTGCTAGATGAGCGAATGCTGCCGAGCCACAGAGCAACATGTCAGTACACACATGTAAGGTTTCAGTCCATTTCTAAATGGTACAGTTTGTATAATTTGTACACAAATACATGTAGATAAATTTTCTATATGGATGTGCTTGTTCTATTACAGATTACTGTTTTGTTTGGCAACAACTTATTCATGAAAAACCTCAAACAGATTTTAAGGGATATGGACAATGAGATGGTTTCTGTAAGAACAGATGTGCTTATGTGACATGTATGGACAGAGTTTCCAGTGTCAGTGTTTTCTAACAGTTAAAGGCTAATCTGTAACTTTTATGATATTGACTTTTTAATTCTGACAGAATTTTTTTTATCTTATTTTTGTATATTTGTTAACATGCTAAATGAAAGGTTAGGTAACACGCTAAAAGAAAAGGATAAAAGAAACATGCTAAAAGAGGGAATTAATGTTTATAGTTGCTGTAACATAAGTGACATCGATGGTATTAACACCATTACAGACTGCAAGAAGGACAGTAATATAATGTAAGGTGACTTTGTGAGGGCTAATGAGTTAAACCAGTTCTTTAACATGTTTGATTGTCCTGCCATTATTGTTACCACTGCCTGTCCACTTCTCATTTTCCCTCTTCCTCAATCTCTATCTCCCACATCTCGCACCTTGAACCCCATTCCCCACCATCACTGCAGATCAGAACTAAAGGATCTGAAGAGGCTCTGTCCCAGCAAGGCAGCTGACCTGGATAAGGTCTACCCAAGAATGCTGTGAGCCTGTGCTGAAGAATTAGCTGAGCCCGTTTAGCACATTTTCAACCTAGGTTTGCAGTTTGGGAAACATCCCGCCTCATCCCAGTCCCTAAGAAAAACTGCCCTTAAGAGCTGAATGATTTCAGGCCAGTGGCGTTGACTTCACACATTATAAAGATCTTTGAGTGACTGATTGTTAATCTCCTCAGACCTCAGATCTGTCATGCACTGGATCCCCTGCATCCGGCCTACTCCCACCTTGACAAAGGGAAAGAGGTTGTGAGGATAACGTTCTTCAATTTCTCCAGCGCTTTTAACACCATCCAGCCCATTTAACACCATAGACAATAGATAATACCACAACCGTAAATCAAAGTATGACAGGATGAGAGACTGCACCTCTGAGACCATGGTTAGCAGCACAGGAGATCCTTAGGGGATTGTACTTTCTCCCTTCCTGTTTACCCTGTACACTTCTGACTTCAAGTACAGCTCGGAGTCATGTCACATGCAGAAGTTCTCTGATGATACTGGTTTTGTGGGGTGTATCAGGGATGTACAGGAGACTTGTGGATGATTTTGTGACCTGGTGCAGGTCAAATCACGTCCAACTGATCATCAGTTAAACATGTTTACATTAAGGCATTTGGCAGACCACCTTATCCAGGGCAACTTACATTTTAATCTCATTATACAGCTGAGGGTTAAGGGCGTTGCCCAACAGGGACAACTTGGTGGTCATGGGATTTGAACCTGGCACCTTCCAAACCATAGTCCACTGAGCTGCTCCTGACCCTTATATGGTATTTTCTGTTCATAGTCATACTCATTTATTTATCTACTCATTATGTACCATTATTTTCATTGATTTGCACTACCTCAATCTTGCACCATTCACTCTGGCACTGCTGTCACTTTCAATGGTTGATGATTTTTATTATGTTACTATCCTTACTACTGGATGTTGGAAATTAAAAAGTATCCCCACTCTAATTATAATAAAAACACTGGGATGTGCCGTTGTAGAAAACTAAGCAAATCCACGGTGGAAACAGGAGCAGTAACTCAAACACAAAATCTTACTCAAGATAACATTTGGTATTAAACTCAGTGAGTCGGTGATCATACCTCGAGTATAAAAGGCACAATACAAACAGTAACAATCCCACAATGCTTTGCGTATCCTCCCACAGGAAATAGGGATGGGTAGGGGGGTTGATGAGGGTTTGGTTTGTCGAAGAGATGTTGGAAGTGGGGATGAGCTGGAAAAAGCTGAGCAGATTGGGATTGCAGGATTTTTCTGTGGATTAAAACAAAACAAAAGCATCAAGTTCAGTGCTGGGACAAATCCACAAGTAAAATAAATTATACAAATCATTCCAACTAGCCACAGTGCTTTTAGCAAATTAGGCAAAGTTTTTATTTTGTTTCTCATTCTCACTCATTTTTAGTGTAAAATGTACATGGTGCTGCAGTTTTTTTTAGCTTAATTTGTAACACTTGCTAGGTAGCTTGCTAATCAACTAAAGCAGACGCAGGTATTCAAACATATTTTTACATCACTGTAAAGTTTTATATAAAAGAAGCACAAAACAACATCCTGCTATCAGATATAATATATATGATATATTATATAAAGTATCAGTATCAGTGTTTGGACACCCTGTCACGAACCTCTGGTGTGTGTCGGTGGTTAACCTTTACACACCCCTTCTATTTCCATGGTCTTTCCTTATTTTTATTCCTTTCTACCTTATGAAACAATGCAAAATATGCAATAATGTCCTTTTAAAAGTTGATATTGAGATGTGTCACCTCTTAAGCTCTGTAAAGCCTTCATAACAGCTCTAATCTGAGTTGCTGTTAATTGGTGATTTTTGAGGCTGCTAACTCTAAATTAACTTCTCGGCAGCAGAAGTAAGTTTTGGTCTTGCTTTCCTGGGATGGTCTTCATGATCATCAGTTTTATCATCGTGCTTGAAGGGTTTTGCAAATGCATTTTACAGTACTGTTCTTGCCAGAACTGTTCCAGAAGAGCTGACCTTCCTGTCTTAAAACAACAACTGGCTGTTGTTGTTGTTGTTGTTGTTCTTGTTTTACTTAATTACCTGATGCAATGTGTGTTATTTCATAGTTTTAAAATAACCCAGTATTGTTGTAGGGTTAGAAATTGTGGAAAATAAATCACCAAACAAAAACAAATTGAACTAGAAGGTGTGTACTGGTACTGTATATACATTTTGAGCCTCATTTATCAATCAAAGTATATATACTGTATGAATAGACTTGTTTGTAAATCAGTTGTTGAAACATTTATGCAAAAAATGTGCCTAACATAGTTGGATTTGGAACAACATTGTATCCTACATTTCACTCCTGAGTTTGTGTAAATTTCCAGCATGAACTTAAATTAATCAGCTTTAAATCATACGATTATAAACTAGTTGTTGTGACAGATTACACTCTCAAATTGAGTTACTTTTTTCAGTTACATGCCATATTTATGAACATTTGCTTAAACTCATTCACTTCATTTTAGTTATATAAAAATACTCCCCATTTGTTTTGAAGAGAAAGTGAAGAAAACCAGGGAAACATTTAAAACTCGGAAATCTAATTAAAAGCTTGGAGTCCCACAGGGCTCTGTCCTAGGGCCACTATTATTTTATTTTTCAATTCTGTTTGTCAAAAATTGGATATGTAAGCATCTGCTGAATGATTATTCGGTTAATGTGGTGTAGAGCTTCAGTTTGATCTTTGTTCACTTCAGTACCTGGTTCATTTGACACAGCTGACCAGGTGAGGTACATAGTGTACAGACTGATGAAAGATGACTGCATGAGTCCGGAACTGGGAAGACGTTTCTGCAAAGCAAAAAGTGTGTAAAGTAATAATGATTATTAAAACAGCTATAACAGTTTGGTGTTACTACATCCTAGGGCACACCCCAAATACTTCACCTCCAAAAATTGTAATAAAGTGATACAGATGATAATTGATTTTTTTTTCTCTTTTAGTTCTTATTTAAATTTAAATCTATGAACACTTCACACATGTTTTACTGTGATGGGTCAAAAGATGTTACACAATGTGTTAAGCTGAACATTTAAAGTAAATTAGGTCCAAGTAGTTTTCCTCTGATTGGTTGTCTTTACAGACACCAGACTGTTTGTTTAAATGGTTGTTGGTTTGTAAGGAACATATGACTTACACGAACTTTCTTTAAGATAGAGATGACTGAAGCTATAATGCAGAGGATGAGGTTGAAGATGATAAAGAATCGGTTGAGTACACACTCCACGGGCCGAGCATAAAAAATTAACATGAGTGTGACAGCTGTGATTGCCAGAGAGTAGTTCAGTAACATTACACTCATCAAAGCTGCAGAGAGAGAGAGAAAGAAGGGGGGAAGGATGAACCAAATTATTATAATATTATAATAATATTATTATAACATAAATACAGAGCAATTTATTAATTATTTAAATTTGTACCAGTTGCAAGAAAGAGTTTATACAATTGTCAGACTGATATGATTTCAGGATTAAATGTACAGCTCATAATTAAAAAATTGATTAGTAAGTTGCGATAAAAGTATACTCACGCACCACAACCCCAGAGCTTTGCGTTCTCATTTTCCCTCTTCTCGTTCCATGACTCGGTCAAGGAGTGCACGAAGTCCATGAGGAGGATCAGCTGGATGAGGATGAAGAGGAAAGCTCCAATGGCACCCACAACAAACCAAACTGACCAAGGATTACAGATAAATATTCATTACATTAATTCACCCATGATTTTTTTTTATTAACACCCTGCTAGTCAGAATGTATTATGCTATGCAGTATGTCCCAAAGGTCTACTGATAAAGAAATTTGAACAAAATGTCTTCCAATGATTTTTCCATACATAGTTTATATGATAAATCTTTGTTTTAGTTAACTCTTAAGCTTCTCTTTTACAAGAGAAGGACGTATTGAAGTCATTCACATCGCTAAATCAGAATCTTTCACAAACAGAATAAATTTTTACTTAATCTAGTTGTATAAAAAAGCAAGAAAAAGTCCTTGAGGCCTGATTTATGTAACAGAGGGAGGCCTGGTACACCAGGGCTTATTTAAGACACCTGTGAAGTTGCAGTAACATATTATTATGATATATGATGAACAGGACAAATTTGTGACTTTGAAGTTGAAAGAATTCTCACAGTCATATTGTTACATTAGATTGTAATTTACATAACTGATATATTTAGCTCTCTCCTGTTAATCATTACTTTCGTACTCAATAGTAAAGAGAGTTATACTGTTGAAAATAAACTAAATATAAGTATGCAATAACACACTGACTGGTCAAGAAAAAGTCACATACCCTACAGTTTCATTGGACAACCTGTTGCCTTCATTACGGCCGTGACATCATTTCGATAACCTAATGCCTCACAACATTAATTTCAAATGATGTCTCATGCTCCCAACTACTTTTTCACACTTTGAGACTGATGAATTATGGCATTGTCATCTTGGGATGTGGCCGTGCCATCAGGGAAGAAAAACTCAGATCGTCAGCTGACTTCATTATAATTCCACACAACATTACTGAGTCTAGACCTTACCAACAGGAGCAACCCCAGATCATCTCTCGTTCTACAGGCTTGGACGGGGGCACTAAGGTGTATCACTTCATCCTCCTCTTTTCTTAACGTGATGCCCCATCATGCTCGCTGATGGGTAAATCTGGACTCATCAGACCACATGACCTTTCTCCATTGCTCCACAGTCCAATCTTTATGCTTGGTTACAAGCTGAAGATTTTATTTTTTCTTTTTGCCTCATTGATAGTGGTTTTCTTAAAGCTACTGTACACAACTGTTTAGTCCTAGTCCCTTGAGTTCTCTTTTCATTGTGGTTGTGGAAATGCTTACTTTCACAATTGCTTACTTTCACAAACATATCCTTTTTACTGATGGTTCTTTATGATTTAAGAGTTTAAGTGATCTCCCATCACGCTCATACAGGATGTTTTTCTGAGCACATTTGTTCCTTGAAGATGATGGTTCACCACTGTCTTCCAGGTTTTAATTATGCATTTTACAGTTCTTAACCCAACATTTTTTAAGAAGTGGAATTAAGAATTTGTGTAATTATGTGTAAAATGCTTAAAAGAAATTAAAATGCACTTGTATATAAAGTGTGTGTTTCTTACTGTAGGAAAATTGTCCCTCTGGAATGTAAAAAGCTCCAACAGTGAGCGCGATAATGAATGCAATTTTGAAAAACCAGCAGCTAAAAGAAAAAAGGAGAAACCTGTTAGAGAAATGCTCAGCGAAACATCTGCAAAAAACAGAAAAACTTGTTAAACTATCTGTAAAGCATACTCAGGTGTGAGAGTTCATCAGTGCTCTTTTGTTAATTCCTTATTTACCCATTGTGAATCGCAGCTCGGGGGTCTCTGCTGTTTTTTATGTTGATGGTGAGCAGACAAAAAGCCAAGAAGCTCATGCTCATGCCAAAGCAAAGACGATACACAGCTTTGTAGCCCACAAAAATGTCACACTGAAAAACTCTTCGGATGTCGGACATCATGCCATCACAGAATCCAGGGATCTGAACAAGTGAGTCAAAAAATCTATTTGTTTCATTGTCAAATGATTCACCCAATTCCGTCATGTTATAATCTTAAATGATTCACTTGAAATTCATTTGTAATCGAATTTCAAATACAGTAATTCACTTATCGATTCACATTATAGTCTGATATGACTCACTCATCTATTTAATTTTAATTCCAAATGATTCATATATTCATATCGTAAGTCCCCTAATTCATATCATCATTCCCCTAATGATCTCAAGTGATTCATTCAGCCATTCAATGATTCACTCAAGCATTAATGTTATAATCATAAATGATACACACACACTTTCAATTCACTTGCTCATTTATAAATGAGATTTGTCATATGAAACATGAAATATATGTTTACTTGAGTCACTAGAATCTTTAAATGAAAAAGACAGAGTTGTGTGTTACCTTTTTCATTTGGCGCTCAATGCTGGGTGACAGCATGATGCAGGCGATGACGGTGTCGATTAACAGGATTGAGGCGTAAATTATACGAGTCACTATTGAGTTTTTACATTTCTGGCAAAACTGACATGTCAAACATGTTGCAGAACCACACAGACACTGAGCCTGAAACATACACACAAACATTATACACAACATTATGTTAACAATTGTCATTATAATAAACACATCATTAAATGGGTCCTATCATGCCATTTTAAAGGTTGCTAATATTGCTTAATGAGTCTCTTAACACTAGAAGCGCCGAGCATGGTCATTTTGACCGCAATGGGGAAAAAATAAATACTTCACTCTCAATCAAAATCCAGGACCCTCCTTTCATTACTTTTTCTAGATCCTTGAGCTTAATCACCCTGTATGCTTACATTTTCAAAATCGCACCAGTAAAAGCCAGTATAAAGCTATTTTGCTCTTATTTACGTGAAATTCCTGAGACTGCGCG
>JAOTQY010000001.1:10919451-10929612 GCA_026413445.1 Dolichallabes microphthalmus
ACAAAACACTGGTGGGGTCCGTGGCAACGGGACGTGCAGGTCTCGGTTGTTTTCCCAAGCCATGCTACAATCTGGCCTGTGGAAAAGAAAGGCGCAGACTGATTCAGGACGAGATACGAACAGAGGTGGAGGAAGAACGATACACCAAAATGGCCGGCATGTCCAAGCAAGGATTGTGGACCAGGTGGGAACATGCATACTCCCGTAGAATCACTTCGAGAGAGCTCTGGATAGCCGAGCCATTTCGGATCACGTTTCTTGTCCAATCCGTCTATGACGTCCTCCCAAGCCCAGCCAACCTGCACACTTGAGGCCTGGTAGACATTCCCAAGTGCAAGCTGTGCCAGAATAGGGGCACCCTGGAGCACATCTTGAGCAGTTGTTCAAAAGCGCTAGGGGAGGGGCGGTACCGCTGGCGCCACGACCAGGTGCTAAAAGCCTTGGCAGACACCATCTCCACAGCGATCCAGCACAGCAAGACACAGGCAGCCCTCCAACAAACAATCACTTTTATCAGAGCAGGGCAGAAGGTACAACACCGCCGGTCTAGCCCTACAGGGGGGCTTCTCTCCACCGCTCGTGATTGGCAGCTTCACGTTGACCTAGGTAGACAGCTCAAGTTCCCAGTCAACATCACAGCCACTTCTATCCCAGATATGGTATTAACATCAGAGCTTACCAAGCAAGTGGTCTTCCTGGAACTGACACGAACGCAAGAGGGTTAAATACGCAGAGCTCAGCTCGGAGTGCCGGAACCGTGGCTGGAGAGTTCGTTGTGAGCCAGTCGAGGTCGGGTGCCGAGGCTTTGCAGGCCATTCACTGCTGCAAACCCTTAATCTTCTTGGTGTGAGAGGACTGCAATTAAAAAAAAGCCACCACAAACATCTTAGAGGCCACAGAAAGAGCCTCGCGGTGGCTGTGGATCCGCAGGGGGGACCCGTGGAGCAACAAGCTACCTGGACACAAGCCGGGGACTGATCACACCCAGCTGGGTCGCCCGGGTGAGGGTGTATGAAGATTAAAGACCCGAAACACCCTATGACCTCGGGTTCTTCACCCATGACGTGTCCAAGTAGCACCAGAAGGTGTATTTAAATTCGAGAAGGCTTAACCGAGTGCTTAACTTCTCACCATCAATGCCAGAGATCAGCCAAAAATTATATATGATTATATGACATTGCATAATGTTGTTAAAACAATCTCAATGGGATGCACGTTCTAATCAAACCTATAGGCCAGGGGTACTCAAATTTAAGTTTGAAAGGTCCACTTACCAAATTTTTATTCAGTCCGAGGTCCGGAAGATCATGCGGGCGAGGGGGGGGGGGGACGTTCATATTATGCTAAGGCGAGGGGGTGTTGTGCACATTCCAATCCTGCGAGGTTTGCGCGCGTTAATATTATGCGATGGCGGTGTGCGCATTCAGTGCATGCGACACGGGGGTTGGGCGCGTTCATATCATGCGACCGGGTTGCGTGGGAGGGGGGGGTGGGGTGCGCGCGCGTGTGTTCATATCATGCGTGCAGCATGTGTTTTGGCGTCGGTCCAGATTTAAACGTATTTGGGTCCGGATGCGTATTGAGTACCCCGGCTATAGGCAATATCATGTTGACTGAGTTCTAGTGAAACTCTAGACATCTTCATCTTCATCTAGACTCCTATTTCAATTACAGATTTTTCTGCATCAGCACCAGTCAGCCTAAATGAACATCTTTGTCTATTTAGAAGTCCTCTAGTTCGGTTCTATGTGCTCTAGGCCATTGTTTAGTGTTAATGGTGCTTTTTTTTTTTTTTTTTTTTTTTCACTACCACACAATATCTAACAAATATATAGAAAATAACCTGAAGTTATTTGTCTTACAGGTTGAATGGAACATTGAAGCAAACTTCAATGAATTGTAAAGGAAAATGAGAATAGCACACAGGACACTTCCTTTTTTACAAAAACACAAATCATGTAGACAACTATCTCGTTAAGAAAAAGTCATTATTCAGGTCAGATTATACATGAATGCATGTGTATCCTCATGATATTTCTGTGCAGTTGTGTTCTTAATAAATGCACAAAGGCACACTAATGTTCTTATCTTCCTCGTACACATCTAAAATTGAAGACCTGGCTTAATCAGACTTGATATCCAAGCATAAATGTGAATGTTTCAGATTCACTTAAGCTTACAGCCTATATACCCGGGGTACTCAATAGGCGGACTCCGGTCCGCATCCGGACCCAAATACGGTTAAATCTGGACCGCCGCCAAACCAAAAATGCTAACGAGAAAACGAGAACCATGAAAACGAAAGTGCTTCGTTCATTTTCTACAGGGCGCACATGATAAGAACGCGCGCACCCCTATCCGCCCCCTTCGCATGATCAGAACTCGCGAGACCCCCACCGTCGCATGCATATAACGCGCGCATCTACCCGCGCGCATGATTTGGGTTTAAATTTTTTTTATACTTGAATTTGGACCGTCATTTTTCCGGACCCCGAACTGTATAGAAATTTGGTAAGTGGACCTTTCACAATTATATTTGAGTACCCCTGCTATATACCCTGTACTGTATATACATACAGTACTGTATCTATGGCAGCTAGACAGTTGTTTTAACCATTTGAAAAGATGAGAAGATTTGCAAAAAGGTGGAAATTAGCTAGCCACTGCCTTTTCATGTCATTTCTGCACTGGTACCATCTAAGGCAGAAATAAGTGTTGGGGATTTATTACCTTGATTTTTAAGAAGCTTTTCTATTCTGGGACATGACATGGATAGTCAAGGACATGAGTGGTCACTGTCAGAATGGCTCTAGATCTGTACGGTACCTTGATACGTTGCTAACCATTGATACTGTTTCTCATGCCATGGTAGCAATATATAATGCAATGAATGCAAAATAACTGACACGGCAGTACTATAAGGTTTCTAGAACGATGGTGACCTGATCAGCGTTCCAGGGATGATTCCTAACTGGTTAGACATGTGAATTGAAAATTATCTGAATGGTTCCCTGTTTCTGTATGCTTCATCCTTGTTCTTCTGTGGAAAATGAATAATTAACCCTTTAACAACCTCATTAAAAAGCATTGAATAACATTTGCTTTGCTTACCCCCCCTCCCCCCCTTGGGGCAACAATACAATGTTTTTGTTGTTTGTTTGTTTGTTTGTTTGTTCATTTTTGTTTTGTTTTTAAACAAACACCAGTATAGGCCTCTTCCATATGGTTGAGATGCCACTTAATGGTAGAGTATCGATACATTTAAAATAATAATTCTTTTAAAAATCAGAAAGGCCCTATGTGTAATGTGGTACTGCATAATGTCTGGTTAATGGCATCTGCCAAATGAAACAAATAATTTTACTTCTTGTAACATACTACAAAGCAATTGAAAAGGCATTCTATTTAAAAACACAGCAAAATATAGTGGAATTTTTTTAACATAGCATATCTCAACCGAATGGTAGAGGTACCTCAATCAGGTAAAGTTGAGCAGAACGTCAAAGGGTAAAGATTCTTCTCTTCTTTTCTCCAATAAAAAATGCATTTCTATAATCCATCTGTTGGATTCCTTGGTTTTCTCCAGGGAAGGACTGTCTGGTGTCAGTGCTTTAGAAACAAAGTTGTAGCATTAAGCTTTCCCACATCTTTAGGACAAAATTTAAGCTTCTTTACAGCTTCTTGACAAGCTCAATTTCAATTTAATCTGTGTAGAACCCTACACTTAATTGGTTACATTCTGAGAAGCTTATAAGCAGAAGCTAAGATTTATAATGTATAATCTATTTATAAAAAAGACCCCTGAGTTCCACCTGGCGTGTGTAAATCATTATTTTGATATGACAATATACCATCCGTCCCCATTTTATAAAAACTCCCAGCATTCAAATAACACCTGCCCTATTGATTTAACTGTTTATTTTGTGTCCAACAGCGTGAATATAAACACTCCAGGTGTTAATGGAGCATTGCTCTGTCCATCGTGCAAACGTATGCAGCCTGTCAGCCATGAAGCCTAACTCAGCAAAGTACCTTGCCAGAGCTGCTTTAGCTATTCAGGAGCTGATATTAAATTTTATATCTGCATGTTCTTCCAAGTTTACAGATTAAGTGGAGCAAGGGGATCATTTACTGCAGAGCTCACACTTGCTCGGATAACTTCTCCGGGTCGCTGATCCTGCACCTAGAACTCCTGCTCTTATGTTTTTTTTTTCCATTGTGCTTGCCAAACCAGCTCAGAAAAGGAATGTGGATGACTCCAGTGTCTTCTGGCTGGCACTGTGATTTTGATCAGATTTCCTATCAACACTGCAATGCAGTTTTGTTGTTGTTGTTTTTTAAGGGTTCTCCCTGTAACATACGGAAATGGGAGGATTAACGCAAAAGGGCGTTATTTGGGCAAATCCAAAAATGTTAGTCATATGAGCCATGAGATGACAAAAATAAGGAAATGACGCCAAAATGTAAAGGTTAGAATCGCATGGTTGGACATTTGACAGGTGCAGACAAAACAATCAAACCAAGAACTGATGAGAAACAGGTATACACACAGGTGACGAGTGTGTATACCTGTGACAATGACGAGACAGGGCGATGACGAGAACAGAAACAAAAGCAATATGATACGGAAATTACAAAGAGGAATCTGCGACAATACTGTACTTACATAAGTGAAAATGTGGAATCAGCATTTTCTGTGTGAAAGTAACGATTTGCCATGAAATGCAGAAAAATCCTAAATTTATGCAAGCTGTATATGAGCTTGAGGACATTTTGGGCTAAGGTGAGCTATAATTCTGTATATCATGATGCTTGTTAGCATCTAACATAAACAGCACATGCTGGTGGTTCCTGTATCAGGTCTTGATCTGAGATGTTAATGCAATGTAGAGGTTCTGTTTATGCCTGTGAGTTTAAACAGATTCAACACTACCACTTTAGAAAAAAATTGCCAGATTTGACAAAATCTGTAGGTTTGAATGAGACTTCTGCAAAGAAACAGAAGCTACATTACAAGTTTTTGAAAGATTTTTAGGCCAGTTTACGATTATCATGTACGATTATGATTTCCAGTATCTGCTGTGACTGAAAACTGTTATTTGATCTGGTTAGTATATGTAGATCTGTTATTTCTCTTTAAAAGTCTATAAATGCTGTAACTGTTTGGAGAATTGGCCCATAATAATTCTGCCAAAATTTGCCTAGTGCTTTATTATTATCAAGCTTATCTAGAATTTAACAGATTGAAAACATATTAATCGATAAATTTGTTTTGCAATATACTTTTCTGTAGCTCATGTCTCTCTTACCTTGTACACCACAACAGGGCGCACTTGCATTTTAGGGAAGTGCAATATTGAACAGTGTATTTTTATCAGCCTTGTTTTTGAATAAAGAAAAAGGCAAAAGCACTATTTTCAACAGCCTTAATTTAAAAAATCTGGTTGTTTGAACTATTTGGGCTTCATTCATTTGTCACTAAACATTTTAAATGAAATTGAAAAAGTGTTCTATTTATTGTTAATTACTAATGATTACTTTTAATTGATAACGTTCAGGTAAGAAAAATTCTCAAAATTTGCCACCCTAGTGTGGGGTGCTATTAGAGTAAAAAATAATCAATGATGAAGGTGGCATTATTGTTATAGCACCACCACAAAGTTCCTTCAACAGCAGATCCAAAGTGTTTGTCTTACTCATATATTTTAAAAATACTTTTAAAAACATTGAAAGTATTCAAAATTTTTAATCCATTTGTAGGAACATTTAAAATTACAGCTTAGCGCAAAATTGTAAACTTGTATGTCCTGAAAATTAGCAGAAACGTGTTAAAGTGCTAATCAAAATTAGTACTTTTAAAGTAATCACTGTCCTGACATTTAAAACTAAAATACAGTAAGTTTCAGTCTTTTAAAGAAAGGTAGAGAAAGGTGTTTACTTTTTTGCTTTGGGGAAAATAGTTCATAATAATGAATATAAAATCAGCATCACATGTTGACAACGAAGCTGTGTATAAAATCCTGCTAATGCTAAAAATCGACATCAAATATATAAATATATTTGCATAGCAATAGAGTCAAACCCTAAACACAGAGAAACACACCCACACACTCGCAAAGAAACAGAATTAAAGTATAGAAAATGCCCTCTAATTAAAAAAAAAAATCAATACATTATTCATTCATTGTGTAAGGAAGGGTGTGTTTTCCTTAGTGTTCTCGATAGAACTCTATTAAAGTCACATTTATTAGAACGGCAGTCTGTAAATGTTCATCTTTCAGAAATGTTGTGGATTTCTGTCATGTCAAGTATTCCTGTTTTACATGCAAGTTTCCTGCTTAGAACGGAAGCGTATCCATGAAGATTTTCTCCACGATGGGCGGAGGAGGAACCAGGTCCTCCAGCTTCAGGTAGAAGATCCGCTGCAGACCTTGCGTGCACAAAGTCCTCAGTTCTGGCAATTTGCTCAGCAAACGAGAGAGACATGGCTGAGATCTGCTCTGGTCTGCGCTGCTGCTGCTGATGTGGGTTCTCAGACAGGAGATCAAGCGGTTCTGAAGTTCTTCCACAAGTTTGGGTTCCTTTAAACCATGCCGATCTAAATAGAACATAAGGGACATGTTAAGTAACGTAAGTAAAATTACCACTAAACAATAATTTTTGGAGGGGGAAGCTCTATATATGCTTCTATTTGTTGGAAAACCTTCTCCTGGGTTTTGCACAGAATTCCTTTTTTTGCATGGATTCCCCTAATGAGCAGAAAAAAACCTTTAGGGTTTTAGAGAGGCCTTTTTTTATACCCTATGGTTGTGATTAGTTTTTGCAAGTTTTTTTTTTTTTAAGTTTTTTTTGTTGTTAAGAAACTAGGAATTGATTATCCAAGGAACCCAATAAGGAACCTATTAATGAGCATAGGTTGATCAAATATCTGACCAAAGTAATTTCTTACTGTCATGGTTTCCTAATATTTCCCTCACCTGTGATGATGATGAGTGCTGCTAAGCAGGAGAATGATGTTTCGTCAAGACTCATGTGATGGAGACTCTGGGAGAAATCCATGATAGAATCAATCCAATCTCCAAATCCTCGTACACACTGTGAGCGGTGTAACACTACGCCATTACAGAAGATCAGTCTGTGTTCCTTGGGATTCGATCTAAAAAACACAATGAGACAAGAACATTATCTGTCCAATTCTCCTCTCACAAGCCAAAATAATCTTCAGGGTACCTTCACAGAGATCCCTACCTGTACGCTAGTCTCAGAATGAAGAGCTCAACGAATGCGGCCTCCAGCAGGAGCTCCTGATCCTCACAACTGAAGGCGCGGAACCCAGGGATAGCTTCTGCCCATTTCTGGAGAACTTCCAAGGTCCCAGTGAGGAGATCATAAAACTGCTTGATGTCATCGGCATCCACCTTTTCAGACACATTCTTCACATTTTCCTGATACTGTATATAGAAAAGAAAAAACATGTGTGAGAAAACTAATGGTGGAAGCCTTGCTTTAGTGTCTGTGAGTCTGAAGTTCTTAAAGATATCGAAGATATTAATTTTCTTACCTTGGAGTAATCCAGTTTTGGCAGAGCGGGATTGGAATCAATGTGAGCCCTAACAAGCGAGGCAGTAATATTCCCAAGAGTCACGTTTTCAGGAAGGTTTTTAGGCTTTGATGGAAGACGTCCTCTTCGACCTTTAAGACTGTCAGTTCTCACCACTATAAACATAGACAATACAGAAAGTTATTAGCATGGAATCTTTCCATATGTTCTAATGCTAAAAAAGGAGTTCTCTTTGGATCATAAGTATTTGGACCGTGACACCATTTCCATATTGCCTTTGTACAAAACCACAATGAATTTGAAGATTGAAGCAGTCACTATGTGATTCAAGTGTAGCTTTCCAGCATTGCAAAGTCGCTCCATTGTGACAGGCTCAAAAGTTATTGAACAAATTAACATAGTTATGAATATTATTAGGATTCATTTAAATTTTAAATCCATTATTAAAGTGTGCAATGCCATGAAAAGCAAAAAAAAATGGCTAATATGAAAATGCTTATGGTTCTAACTGTGTATTGTTTTTTTTTGTTGTTTTTTTTAATATATCGTATACTATGGTTGGTTCTAGCTTTCCGAAAATTCTAAATGTCTAACTTTTCCTAAAAAAAGAAACCATTTCTTCTGGGGTTTGTAAAACATACATGGCTTCTCCTATGGGGAAAGTGAATGACACTTTTGGGTTTGAAGAAGGTTTTCTTTTTTTAAATGGCTCTATTTGGAATATTTTCTTAAAGTAGGTTAACTGGCATGCTTCACCCTTATTACCTTCTTTGACCATTCCTACTGCAAGACACTTCTGAAAACGGCAAAACTGGCAACGGTTCCGCCGTCGCTTGTCGACCGGACAGTCCTTATTGGCAAGGCAGACATATTTTGCATTTTTCTGAACAGTACGCTGTAAAAGAACAAAATAACAATTAAGGTTTAAAGTATGTATAATGAATCAATAAAACGTACAGGAAAAACAGAACCACGAATGCAGGTAAGAAAACCTGGAGACAATTTTTTACTTTTCTGGACACCTGGCTTCTCGATTTACCCTAACCCACCCAGCTAATTTTTCATAGTACCCTTATGGAGAACAGTGTCTTGTCAATTCATTAATGGTTATTGAGTAGCTTACCTTGAAGAAGCCTTTGCACCCTTCACAGGTGCGAACCCCATAGTGCTGACAGGAAGCATTGTCTCCGCAGACTGCACAATGTCCTTCATTGGTACTTCGTGGTTTTGCAGTAGGGTGAGCTTCGGCCCTTTCAACCTTTAGTACCGGATTGTCCAAGTACCTGTGCTCAAGGTCCAGGGATGGGAAATGCAATGGAGATGATTGAAGTTGACCAAAACAGTCCTTGTCTCCAAGTTGCAGTTGGTGATCCTGGATTGGGGACTGCTGAATATCGAATGAAAAGAAAGGAGGCTGCTGGTGTAAAGCCGTGACCTCTGAAGGCCAAGAAATGGACGAAACTGGACTGAAGGCACTTTCCCAGGTTGAACTGGCATGGCTTTGGAAGGCTGGGGTGGAAGGTGCAGAAGTTGCTGAAAGCGGGCTTCCATAATACTCAGATCCACACGAGGACAAACTTTCATCCAGACAACTGAACGTGAAGGTTCCCGGGTAGCAACCATACACCTGGATATCGTCTAGTCTGAAAGGAGACTGAACACCGCATGGGCTTGAACCTTCAACTAATGCATTGTGGATGTCACCGGCTGAATTTGTGTTCATGTCGGCTGAGACTGAAGCGGTAAACTGGCAAGAGAAGGTATCAATCTCACCAGCATGTCCCACTAGCCTGTTGAAGCTGGGCAGTGACGGTGGAGAAAGCTGCTCCCTCTGGATGGTGAGGTCCATGCTGGGCTTGTTGGCGAGTCCTGAACCTGAAAACTCTGGGCTGAAGTAGTTGCTTTCGTAAGGCAGGGCTCCATACTGGGTCTCAACGCAAGGCATAGCTGTGGCTGCAGATAGAGAATAATCGTTAGGGTCAAGAGTCATAATAAACACATGCAAACATCTGCTTCCACTATCTGTCAGCACCTCTCCATTTCACAGGTGCACGAGACCATAACTAATGTCCAAGTGTTACTTCGAAGGTGTCTTAGCACCTCTAAGTGGCAGTGATCTTAAACCTGTGACTCCCTAAAAACCTCACCTAAACTTCAGAGAGGGTGAGTTCTGCGTAAACTATCGCCTTGTTGAAAGACGGTCCATTAACAAGTCGTTAATGCACATGCTCCTGGTCGTGTAGGAACCGTGGCATTTAGGAGTATTTCAGAATGGGGTTTCAGATACCGACAGCATTGCAAGCCAACACAGAGAAGGTGTGAAGGTCATCGCAGTATCAAGAAAACGTCTTCGGACTTTGCTGTTCTGTTTGTCTGTGATTTTTTTATGGTTCATAAACAACTTGTAGAGTGGTTTATCTTTTTTTTTAAACAGTTTTTAAGTGGACAGTAGATTGAAATGGGGTTCTCCAGGGCATTGGTGAAACATAACAGTGTGTGGTTTCTACAAAAAAAAACATCTAGTGCTAAAATTTGAAAAGATTTGTACAATGAGTCGATAGCAAAAATACAAACAGAACCCACTTCTGTTTGTATTTTTG
>JAOTQY010000001.1:10978730-10991761 GCA_026413445.1 Dolichallabes microphthalmus
CTGGGATAGGCTCCAGGCCCCCCGCGACCCTGTATATAAGGATAAAGCGGTACAGAAAATGAATGAATGAATGAAATGAATGAACGGTTTCCAAATTGCTAGCTAGTTTGGTGTGATTGTCTTTTAGGAAACCAAGCATAATAATAATCCAAACAGGAAGGTAAATTTGTCTTTCAGACATATTGATAAACTACAAAAAAAGCACACTTGGTATCAGCTACTAATCTAATGACCTTTGCTTCTTCTGTTTTAATAAGCGTAGCCTGAATAAGGACTCGAAACACAAGCAATTAAACAATAAAATACCATTTATTGAGAATATTAAAAAATAAATTATCTGATGCCAGTAAGACAACAGTGATTTCTACTATGAGATGCCATCACATGTACAACCTACTGGATGATCTGGTCCTTAAGACAAACAGGGATTTAAATCTAGATTGCTTTCTACTTATAAAATTGTGAAAAATTACACAAACTAATATCCCATACTTTTACTACAGCTTGTATGCTTATATTCTCTATACGTTTAGTATATTAGTGTTAAAATCGTTTTGATTAAATCACATTTAAAAACTGGATTTTTAAAACCACTTTACGCAGATTCATCACAGAATCAGTGCATCAGAACGTTATCACGCTTTGTGTCTTTAAACTGCAGTCACATGCCGTTAATCAAGAGACAGAAACGAACCTACATTTATGGCTGTGTTACTGATGCAACAGCAACGAAAGTATGCTAGGTATTTACAAGAAATGTAAATCTACTTCCTGCTCTTTCCTGTCCAGAGTTCAGTACAGTCTGGTGCAAAGAGTTTCTTAATCTGTGCCTGTCAGTAAGAAATATAGGGCCATGGCATGTGTGCTTATTAGCATATTAGGGAGAAGTAAAAAAGATTATATCCAGATTTCTATAAAGTTGCTTTGTCCATTAAACAAAGCATCAAACACTAAACCTGAACTGAATGTAAATCCAAGTGAAATTAAGAGGCATGGTTAATTTATGTCAGGAGGCGTGGCTTTAAGGTGTGGCCTCGATTTGTGTCAGTCCTAATAAATGAGGCCTCATAGACTTGTGCCTCATAGACTTGTGTGGCCTTCGTCAGTCCCAGTAAAGAAGAGGTGGCGTCTGAATGAATCACTCTAAGAAAAAAGGTTTGGCCGTTCAGTCCTTGTGACTGGAGGTGTGGCCTGTGGGTCTGTAAAATCAATGAAATCAGTGAAAGGATGTAAGATCAATGAAAGGATGTGTGGTTACCCTCTATAAGAACTATGAAAGGAGGTGTGGTTTCTCTTTAAGAGATTAAAGTAGGTGTGGCCTCCTTTAAGATTGATGGAATAAGGCATGGCCCCCATTTAAGTAAGAGATGAAAGAAGGTGTGGCCTCTGTAGGATTGATGAGAGGAGGTGAGGCCTCTGTGTTTGGGAGTGATTAAAGGAAGTGTGGCCCCTGTCCTTGTAAGACTGATATAAACCAAGTTTGGACTTTCTGCCTCCAGGAGGCATGGCTTTTGTATCTGTCAGGCCTCTGTGCCTAAGTGGAATCAAATTTCTTACTGCATTATTATCTTAGTATTGTTGTGTGAGTGTGTGTGTGTGCTGCTTAACATAACTATCGTATTGCACTGCATCATATTGCAGCTAAACAGCTCTAAAGTGTATTGTAAGTAATCATAGATGCTCTAAATATGTCTATCAGTAAGCCACACCCCCTCAGTGACCCAGGAATTCACTGGACTATACTGAACTCGGACCTTTCAGAAACGAACCTGATCTACAACACACATCTTCATCCAGCCACTGACTCACAATAGAAGAACACTGTAACACTAGACTGTGATGTGCGAACACCATGAGACAGTTTCAGGAAAGCGGGAGTGAAAATCTCCGGAGGGTTCGAGTCATATGAGACCTGAGTTGAGCAGCAAGGCAACTTCTGGCTCCCGCTGGTGTCCCTTTAAGGGTCGTCTTTGGTGCTGGCAGGGCTGCTGCTCTGGTGAGACGCGTTTAAGCCTCGCCTGTCTGATGCTCGGCCCTCTGGCTCTGCAAGGAGAAGAAGAAATTTTTACACCTTGTTCTTTCCTTCTGTTTTGTCTGAAACGTAAAATGGACAAGACAAAACTGATACAACTTTGAAATGAGCACAGGAGCAGAATTGTTTTTTGTGATGACTAGCAAATTTTTTAATCCCCCGTCCCGAGGTAAACCAGAGTCTGTTCATTTGCATATTAGAATCTGTTTGGCCTTATCAGTCTTATATTCACTAAGGCCTTCTGTTGTCCTAATTATCATAATCGTGATTGCGGGAATTTAGAATAAGTAAGAGATTAAGGTAACGTGAAGCCTATTTTAGCGAAAGTACTTGGTTAGTAGCTAACAGAGGTGCTGTATTCGAGCAAGCTGTGAACCTGTCATGATCACCTCTTATAGTAATAACGCTGCAGCTGTAAAGCCTCCAGAAAGACAGTAAAATATGTAAAATACACTATTTATGGGAAGGATGAAAGGTGCACAAACAAATTCTTCTTTTTAATTTATTTCTTTAATAGATAAAGACAGGTTGTTGTTCACACTTGGCCATGGTGAAGAGAACAGAAAGTGAATACTTAGTAATTTAAACAAATGCAAAATAGATCCCTGATCTGCTCATGATCACCTTGACCTCTGGAAAACTGCTGCATGAGTCATGTATTTTTTTTTTTTATAATAGCCATACTGAATATTAGTTCAGCATTTGAATCTGTCAATCAAACCTCTTCCCAGTGCCCCAAAGTAAACAAAGCCAATCCAGTGATTGTGTGTAAGAACAGACTGTGTGGAGGACACGGAGAGCGAGAGAGAGAGAGAGCGAGGTTTACAGACACAGCATGAGTGAATGACGTCCTCCTGATTTGATTTTAATGGTTTTGCGTGAAAGTAATATGATACATGAAGAAACTGAAGAAGACACTGATGTTACCAAGCTCATCTTTTCCTCATTAAGCTTAAGGGAGGAAAAGAGGAGGAAATAAGAGAGACTGCACCCTTTCCCGGCCCACGCGTTTTATTTTTACTCCATCTTTCTATGAGTCAATGCGACGCCCTTCTCACTCCAGCCCACTCGTTCGCCCCCGCGCTCTCCTCATCCATCCATCCCGCCCTCTGCTCACACATTTCTCATGAGCTTTGACGTCAGAGAGACGGGGGGGAGCTCCAATTTGCCGCCCACACGCTACTTCCTGTGGCCCCAGCCGCCCATGCAGCATTCTCCCTCTCTCTCTCTCTCTCTCTCTCTCTCTCTCTGTAGCTCGCTGTCGCTTCCTCTCCCCCTCCACCCCATGGTGACATCGCATTACAAAAGCGTTTGCATCGCAAAGGCTACGGTTTTAATCTAAGCACAAAAGCTCTCACTGTTTCTGCTGAACGATAGCCTGGAGAACTGCTTCACACACACACACACACACACACACACAGCTGCTGAACAATCCTTTCTCATCACTTAAAAGTCAACTTTTTAAAGAAAATGTGGGATAAAATATCACATTCTATAAGAATATATGTCTATGTTGTATTTAGCATCCTGTCATGTGTACGTAAATGAAAAAACCAACACAGAAATCTCTCAAACAGCAACTGAGGTCACTGATAACACATGTGGACGTGGTATAATATTCTAATAAGTATGCTTGAATGAAAGCTGTATGTCAGATACACCACCTACGGTATTGTTCAGGTCCGTTCAACTGCACGTGTACAAAGCAAACTGACCGTTGTAGCATTAGAAGAGGAACTTGGTTGAGGTTGATGACCTCAAAGTTAAGCTTGCTAGTTTGGTTTTGCTCGGTAGGTTAATTTTGCTTCCTAGGTTAGGTCTCTCATTTGCTAGTTTGCTTTTCCTTTCTCTGTTAGATTATGTACACTGTCCGACTGAAAGTTTTGAGAGTTGAATTTACATGAGCTTGTTATCAGAGTAGCCCTATCCACTCGGCATCAACGTTCCACACATCATCCATGTTTTCATTACAAGTAAACCAAACAGAAGTAATATCACGGAGAACAGTTTCACACTCACCTGAAGTGTGTCTCTTCTCCGACCCCAGGCTGACCTTGGCCACGTGGTCACGTGACACCATCCTAGCCAATCGCAGGCCCTCATCCATGAGCGTTTGCTGCATGAGCTGGCGACTCCAGGTGACAGGCCCGATGGTGTCGGCGAGGGGACGGGGGGATGACGAGGGGAGAGAGTGAGGCCCTACATCTATCAGGACACACACAAACACACACACACACAGACAAAATGACGCTCACACACACACTGCAGCTCATCAACACAATTATTCTTCATCACAAACGGATGGTAGACATGATATTTACAAAAAAAAACCAACAACAACAACAACATGAAATATAAGACAGTGACGTGTCAGAGTCCGGCGTAAAAGTTCTAAACACTGACTAAACATGTGCTGATAATCTGGTATATCTGATTTATATCATCATTTTTATCATGAAAGAAAGAGTAGTAAGAGCTAGAACACTGGTTTGATTTAATGACAGGAATTATAATAATAACAGCTCTAAGGGTTCTGATGAAATGAAACATTTCAAGAAGGGATTGTGTAAAAAAAATATCACCAATTTAATGTAGTGAATATTTCTTATTAGAAGGTTAGACATATTTATTTGGTCATAAATTATGAAAATTTCAAACTAAGGATTAGTAAATATATAGTGTACTGTATATGCAACACCGCTCAAATGTTTGGGATCACTTTCTAACTCCGTTGTTGTTCTGTGAAGTCATGAGAAGCAACTCTAATCTGAGGTGCTGTTAATTGGTGATTAAGGCTAGACTCTAAATGAATTTCTCTGCAGTAGAGGTAAGTTTTAGTCTTGCTTACTAAAACTAAACCAAAAATTGTCTTCATAAGAGCCAGTTTGATCATCGTGCTTGATGGGTTTTGCAAATGCACTTGACAACACTGTTCTTCCAAGAACTATTCAGAAAGGTTGACCTCCCTGTCTTAAAATAACAACTGACTGTTGTTGTTGTTACATAATTACCGAATTCCATATGTGTTATTTCATAATTTTGAAATCCCCAGTATTGTTGTAGAATGTAAAAAATAAATCAATAAACAAAAATTGATAAATTTGCAAGTAACCCCAAACTTTCGAGCGGTAGCATGTCTCTAAATATATTTAATAATCTTAGAACAATCTCAATGAGAATCATTTGTTACATTTGCTTTCATACAAGAAAGTTATTCATTATTGCATAGCTTCGAAGTTTTAATTTTAAGTCATGAGATCTAGTCATACTAGATATTCCTGTAATTTCTTCCATTATGAGCAGAACTATTACATCTTTTTTTACCATGAGATAAACTGTCAAGACTTTCTCCTGACAGACTGTCATCATCTGCCGTTGACCTCAGGCTGCCTTGAATCGCTGCGTCAGCAAGTTTTGATCCGCGTATCGAGTTAATGCTGTCTGAATCTGTGACCTACAAAGGAAACATTTATCAGCCAGTCACAGGGCTTTCATAAGGCTGAGCCATGTGATGATATGATATCAATATTATGATAAATTACCAAAGCATATAAGAAGTGTACACACCAACCTCGAGTTTGATTCTTTTTGGAGCACTGTTGTCCGTAAAGGAGCTAGTACAGTCCTCAGGGTTGGTCCTAAAACAATACAGGAGAATTATAATTACTAATAAAACTATTGTTATTAGAACTATTTTGTGTTTTAAATAGGTCATTATTTCACTTTAAAGAAATACAGGAACAGTCTGAAAGTCCGGGTTAGGAAGTCCTGAAGCAACATTCATCATTGTTTTTGTTTAATTATTACCTTGCTAATCTTTTTACATTTCAGAATTTGATTTGATCGGATGGTAACTCCTGACCTGCTGTGTTTGAGCGTGGAGGTGTAGGCACATTCCCTCGCCACTTGGCGGGCCAAAGAGAACAGCTCCACCCGTCTGAGCAGGAGTGCGTTGTCGCGTATGCAGAACTGCGCCGCCGCTTCGTTGATGATCATCTAAGTGGAGGGGGACAAAGTGTGTTCCTTTATTGTGATTTAATGTAATTTGATTTTTAAAAAGTATTTTAATAAAAAAAGAAAATTCATTAAGAACATCCCTAAATTATATAATCTTACTATACAGACAGAAGTATTCAATAGCAGAATATTTTGATTGATAGATAGATAGATAGATAGATAGATAGATAGATAGATAGATAGATAGATAGATAGATATGCATGCACTAAGAAAACCAACATCATACAAATATGAAAGTTGGAAACGCCCCCAATTACCAATAAAAATTTGTTTGTACATTAGGATCTGATTGGCTCATATATTTTATGATGTAATATGTTAGATGTTCAGCTCAGTGTAGCGTCTTTTTTTTTTAACACTTTACACTGATTTAGTCATGCAAGCTGCTATTTTTTTTACTCATCATAGTATTTCTAAAGCGGTTCGCTAAGTTTGTACTTTTTTTTTTAATAGCTCTCGTGCACCTCTTCTGGGATTCCTGAAACACAGAGTCACTTTTACAGCAGCAGTCTGACTAAAAATAAAACTGTCCGCAGTGTCCTCTTCATCCCACGTGTATTTTGTGATGAGCCGAGGCGTATATGGTGTCTGAACTTTGCTTCTACTTTACTTTAAGTAAAGTGTAAACAGACATAAGACATAAGTTTATAGTTAACAATGCATCAAAAACCACATCTGCTGTCCACAAACATGTTTACAATGGTGACTGAGGAGACAGTCAGCTAATCATACCTACGCAGGATCGTACCTCGTGGTGTGTCAGCTGCTTGCCTTCCCTCCTTTTGGAGTCGAAGCGGCCGTAGATGAGGCTGTACTTGCGGATCTCCTCCTCTTTGCTCTTGTTGTGTGGCTCCATGTTGAAAATGTGACCCACCGTCTTGGCCATCTTTTTATTCAGCCTGAGGAGACTCTTGACCTCTGCCGGATCGGTGTGCGGCACCGTCCTGAACAGGCGATCCACGCTTTCCCCTACCGCCTTCACCGTGTCTGCATCCAGCTGTCCCCCGGGCCAAGGGGAGGAGGACGAGGAGGAAGACGTGGGAGGCGTAGAGGGACCTATGTTCCGGGAGTGGACCAAAAGGGGCAACGGCGGACTGGGCTGGTCTTCCTCAGCTCCGACACTGCTTTCTAATTCCGGACTAAGCCAGTGGGGCTCCATGGGGGACAGCTTGTCCCGGTAAAGGTGATGATCTGGAGGAAGTGGCGATGCCTGGGAACACGGACTCCTCGGACTGCCGTTGTCTCTGAGCGGAGTCAGACAGGCTCCCTGATCTTCCCGATCACATGGGGATGCTGGCTGGCCATTGTTTAAGGACTTCCTCGAGCCCATGATGCTGTCGATTTTAAAAAGTGGAATTCCTCCCATGGCCGAGGTCAGGGGTTGGTTGAAGACGGCGGGATTAGCGGCCCAGTCGCGCAGGGCTTTCTGTAAACGGCGCACATGCAGGGGCTTTGTGGCCATCCCAACCAGAGCCATGATCTCAAGGAATTCCTCTTCTCCGGCCTCACACAGCTGCTGAACGTCATCGCCGCCCTGCTGGATGAAGGTGTCATAGTACATGAGCAGGTTAGCCCTCTGCAACACACGGTACAGTTGCAGTTCGCCCAGCGTCCGTGGCACTGACATCCTCCTGCTGCTATGCTACAGTTACACAGACACAACAACCAAAAGAAATGTAAAAATAAAAAGGACGGATAATGTCATAATTTGGGCTACTATCAGTAACTCCTCATATATGTTTATAATTATGAGTGTGAACAGCTGTGTAGTACGTCAAGCACTCTAGTTTGATCAAATAATGAAAAAGTGTCCCAGACAGGCAATCCTGACTGGCATTTTTCCTGTCGAGGCCTTGTCTGCATTGTAAGTAAATAAAATATTTGTAATGTTTGGAGCCATGTTCTCACTTATAGTAAGATATTCAAACAATATAGTAAGAAAACTTTTTTTTTTATTATTATTGACATTTTATCTCAAAATTACATGTCTAACTGCTGGTATTTATTTTTATTGAAGTTATTATGTGTGGTCAACCCACAGCCCCGCGCACTCCCTCAATGTCATTAAAGCCACCTATGTCTTTAGCCTTAACCATTTTTGAATTTTCATATGTGTAGGCTCAGTAAAAGTGCATTGGTGAGGTCAATGATGATAAAGTGTGGTTATTAGGAAAGTACAGTTCACCTGGAATTCTAAAATTAGAGTTAAAGTCATAACGTTGAAATCTACAATGCTGGACTAAGGGAGCATAACAAGCAGAATATTCAAGAGTCACTTGAATTTATCATGTATTTTGTTTTAAACATCATTTATCAACCTTGTTTTTATTTTAAAAAGACATACAACTAAGAACCTTCCCCAGTTCCATGTACAGTACACAACAAACCACACGCCCACATGACGTAGTTATCTCGCTCTCTCTGTTTTCTACATGTCTAAGGAAAATCCTGTAAATACAGCTAGTGTAGGGGTTTATTTAACTTTAAAATCAGTAAAAGCTGTCATATTCATCATGTTGACACATTTCAGTGCTTATTACTAGGACTTGTTTACATTTCACAGTATAATTATATATGCATGCATGTCTCTCTGTTAGATCTGATCTGTTCTTCAGAGGGCAAAACGCAGAGAGTGTACTACGGATTGATTTTTGCAGGCAATTCAGAGTTGCATATTTCACATTTAATCGCTGATTCAAAATCATCTGCATGTGACAGACTTACAGTTGGTTTTTGATTCGAGCAGTTATATTATCACAACTTGTCACTGTTTGGAATAAAGAGCTAATTGAGTGTGCATATGAATGAATGATTTGCATATTTCAATCTGTTGTTTAATTCACTACCTTCTTGAGTTCTGCATCTTAAACAATAATATCTATGAAAATTTACATTTTATCCAAATCAATAAAGTACAATGAATAGGGTGTATGACTTTCCTTATATAGTTTAGCTGTTTTCAACAGGAATGTTTATGATTTGTATGCAAGGTGTTGAAAACATTAAAATACCTTCATATATATTTTTATAGTTATATTTACATGTTATGCATGCTACAACACACATATGCTTCAGAGAAAAGCATGTCTAACCATGAGAATACAAGCTATAGTGTTTGAACAAGCGTTGCATTTCTCATTTTCAGTTTAGGTAATATAACTACAGACGGTTCATATTTGTGTTGTCTCTTGCAGGCATGCATGCACGCTGTGATTCTATACACCTGACCTCTCAGTGACATTCTTCTTCTTATTATTCTTCTTCTTATTATTATTATTATTTTGAAGTTCACTGAATAAATCTGAGCTACTACAATGAAAGAAGCAAGCGAGAAAAACAGCACTGTGTATGTATATACATTCAAGTTATTCAGTGATAATTTCATCATTATAGGGGTTATATACTTGGGAAAAAAACTTTTGCAAAATGCTGATATTGCACACAGTGTAAACAGCACTTAAGGTGTGTTTTAACTGTTTACGATGAAATTTAAACGCATTCTTTTAAAAATAATAATAATAATAAAGGAGTTGTTCACAGGAATCGACTCCATGGCAAAGAATACACAGTAAAACGTACAATAAATAACAATATTAATAATAAAAGAGAGACTACACCGGTGTAAGAGTAAGACAATTTAGAACAATTAGAGCAATGAAACAAAAGAAATGATCAGGATATCATGTGCGAAGTTGCTTTACTCACCCAGTGAGACTCCAAAAGAACCGGTTTAGGATTCGGATCAGGTGAATAGTGGGATTTCGGAACAGGAGATTTGTCCCCCAGTCCTCGCCCTGTTTCTTAGTTTCCTTCTTTAGTGCTAAATCTGTCCCTCTGTCACTAGGCTCAGTCTGTGGCTCTGATTACAGAATAAAACCGAGACGCTTCATTTTTTGCGTCCAAAATGAAAACTCACCCCAGTAGCAGCAGTGTGTGTGTGTGTGTTAATTCGTCTTAAGAAACTGAACCCTAGCGCTGCATTATTTATTAAATAAAAATTTTTAATCCACTTTTTAGTAAACAAAAGAGGGAAGAAGTGCTGGTGTTTGGAGCGTCCCAGTCCCTGCCTGGCTGCTGTGTGTGTGTGTGTGTGTGTGTGTGTGTGTATGTATGCTGGCAGGATCTGGCTTGTTAATGAGAGTCTTTTTGCTGCTGGTGTGGGCGAGAGAAATGTGGGGGCGGACTGCGGCACGCCATCTGACCGAAAAAGAGCTTTCCTCTCCCGGCTACAGGCGCCTCACCGCCGGGGGAGGAGGGAACCGGGGTTCTCTCTCCGCTGCGTCGTTTTATTCTGCTTTCATCCCTTTTTTCGTATGTAAACATTAAACAGTGATGTACAGTTACAGGAGGAAATCTCACGCCGGTGTTTTCGCTCACACGCGGACGCGCTCATTAACAGAATGTGGGCTGCTGAATTATCCCGCGCGCCCGAGGATGGTAAAGAGCTGCAGCCGTTGCCATGGTGAGGAACGCCTATGTGGGCGGGGCTAATCGAGTTCTTTCCGTCTGCGAAGATTCCACGCGTGACGCACGCTCGATTGGTGGGATTCCCCCGTGACGTCAATGTGATGCGCGCGCGCGTCCGCAGCACGAGGGCTGTACGCATGGGCTTGGCTTCTAATAATAATAAGAAGAAGAAGAATAGATCGTATAAATCTAGGCAATAATAAGATTTTTCATTATTTTTAAATATAATGGAGATTTCTATCTATCTATCTATCTATCTATCTATGTGGACAAAAGAATTTGGTCAAGCCTGTTAACTATTGAATTCAGGTGTTTCAATCAGGTCCCTTATCTCCAGTGTACGGCAATCGTATTGCTTCAGTACACCAAGACATCTTGGATGATGCTATGCTTCCAAATTTGTGGCAACAGTTTGTGGAGGCTCTTTTCTATTCCAACATGACTGTGCCCCAGTGCACAAAGCAAGGACTAGAAAGACATGGTTTGATGGGTTCGGTGTGGAAGAACTTGACTGGCCAGCGTGCCAATCCATCGCAGGGCACACACACACACACACACACACACACACACACTTTGGGCCCAACTGAAATATATGTATTTGCATACAGTGTCATTTCAGGTTTGGCCAAATACTTTAGTCCATATAATCAATCAATCAATCAATCTATCTATCTATCTATCTATCTATCTATCTATCTATCTATCTGTCTGTCTGTCTGTCTGTTATTATTATTACTTGCCTTATCATGCAAATTAATACAAAAAAATAAAAAAGTGCGAAATATAATAGCAGTTGAAACTTGAACAAGTTTTTATAAATTTTTACATTTATTATCTGTGAAAATAAACAATTTCAATTGTGAAAAATAAAAGGCTCTATACAAGTAATCAGTATTTTAATCTCTAATCAACTCAGCATTATAGACACAAAAAAGTTCATAACTTATCATGATATTACTTTATATTATCATAACTTGTTTAACTCATAATGCACTCTCATTCATTCATTCATCGTCTGTACCTCAGGGTACACCCTGGACAGGGTGCTAATCCTTTGCAGGGCACACACACAAATGCTCATTTACACACTATGGACAATCAGGGAACACCAATTACCCTAATCTACATGGCTTTGGACTGTGGGAAGAAACTGGAGCACCCAGAGGAAACCCACCAATAACAGGGAACAAGCAAACTACATGCATGAAGACCTGAGGCAGGAATCGAACCCAGACCCTGGAGGTGCAAGGCCAGTGCTAACCACCGTGCCGCCAAATTTTTAAATGAATAAATACATAAATAAATATAAGCAAACTCTTGATGCTCACTGTAATAGACATAGTGTCTGAATGAGTTAAATAGTGAGTTAAAATATGTACATGAGATTTTGAAAATGTCTACATATGGAATTATTCAAATTATGTTAAATTTGTCAAAATTATGTTACATTTGTCTGGACAGTCTTATCAGGGCAAAGACACAGGACAGGTACTGAATGCATTTTAAAGTATCAACAAACATAATAATTCTGTATGTGGAATATTTTAGTGTAGTACTACCTATTAGGTCATGTCTAACTGTAAGTCAAATGTAAAGCTGTAAAAGGGTGATGTGTAGGAGCGTGTGTGTGTGTGTGTGTCTGTGGGTCAACCCACATGGACATTACTCATGATGGTGTGTCACATAACCTGAAAAATATTCTGATGTTCGTCAGAAGTGCTATTTAATAACGATTAGAGGGACATAAGACGACACCTACACCGCTGCAAAAAGGCGAGAGACACCTACACCACGTTGCACCACAGACCCCATGTCTCACATGCTGTGGTAGTGATTATTTTACATAGTGAATGTCAGGACTTTAACTAACACATTAAAATGCAGTATAATAGAAGAAATAACAAGAACATTAAAAAGTATATCCAAATATCCTGGGGAAATGCAACTGCCGCAGAGTGAACTTCATTCTCATTAATCGTTTAGGATTTCTATAGTGATTATGAATCGCTTTTAAGCTTCAGAAAGAATAAATATTCTATATACTGTATATATACTACAAAATGTATTTTACATTCCTTTATTTTATGTGCTTATTCTCATGAATGTCGTTGCAATGTGTAAGTAACACATTACCTGTATTTTGTTGCTTCCTACATTGGTTAAAATTAACAAACCCATCATAAGATGGCTGATCAGTAAACTCTCTGCAGGTCTGTTTTTAACCAGTACTTATTATATGCAGAAATGACTCTCTATTATTACAGTTATTAGTGATAATATACAGGAAAATGTAGCATTAAGTAGCACAATGAAAAAAATTATGCGTTTAGATACTTGGGATTGTCAGATATTAGACAGTTTATGGTTTTGTTTTAGATTGGGTAATGTATTTTTTACTGGAGTATCCTTAGGATTTTAGTCATGTCTGAATCTCAGTCGGCGGCACGGTGGTGTAGTGGTTAGCACTGTCGCCTTGCACCGCCAGGGTCTGGGTTCGATTCCCCGGCCAGGCTC
>JAOTQY010000001.1:11042939-11052951 GCA_026413445.1 Dolichallabes microphthalmus
TTTCCTGTACATAGCCTACGGAGGTTTTGCGATGATTTGCGCATGCGCGCCCAGTAGAAAATGAACGAATCACTCTCTGAGACGACTCGTTCTTCGGAGTCATGTTAAAGATTCGTTCAAAAAGAACGAATCGTTCATGAACGACCCATCACTAGAAGACTCAAAGATATTCTTCATTGAGAACTCATTTGGATTATGATTAAATTAGCATGTTTGTTTTGGCTTCAGTCCAGATTTAACCGTATTTGTGGGTCCGGATGCGGACCGGAGTCCGCCTTTTGAGTACCCCGGGTCCAGAGTATGCCTAGAGGTACAGTAGGGTTAAAAATTTTCTAGTTGATAAACTGTACTCTTTTAATAAGACACTGAATTAGATTAGACTCAGGACACTTTCCCCCACTAAGGACTGATTTTTATTTATTTATTTTTAAACATGTCACTGATTCCTGAGTTTGCAGACAGAAAGCTGTAACACTTTACCAGTTAATTTTTATTCCTTTGACTGTTTGCTTCATTAACATATTTTACTCCGTTTCATTAAGGTTTTTAAAAATTTTTTTTTTCTTTTTTTCATAAATATTTATTTTACTTACATAAACATTAACTGTGTCTGTTCCCTCATTGATCTTTTAACTGGTTTGTGCGTTTTTCAGACTGCCGAGTGAACCGGTACGGACCAGACTGCTCATTAAACTGCGAGTGTGAGAATGGAGCGGAGTGTGACAGTCGCACTGGTCACTGTGTGTGTGTGAAAGGCTGGATCGGCGCCAGGTGTACAGAAGGTAACTCGTACTCCATTTACTAATTCTTTTTCTAATGAATGTTGGTTCCCCCCCCCCATCTGCTCATAAGAGTTAATTTTTTTACGTGCGACTGTATGTTTATTCCTGTCCAGCAGGTTATTAGAGAAATCTCTCAGGATGGTGATTTATATTGTGCTTTACAATTTGGTCAAACTTTAATAAATAAATACACAGAATGTTTCCCCCAAAACTGTTCCACTGAAGCCTTGCTTTGATGAGCTTCTCTGCAGCTTTAAACATTTTATTTCTAGCATCAATCAAATCCTATATCTGAAAACTTTCCAACCGATACAGTGGGGGAAAAAAACGCCTAGAATGAATCTTTTATTTTACAAAAATAATAAGCAGGTGCCATGTTGTTCTGAGACCAGGAACATTCTAGTACTGATACTGACAACACGGTGCTCATTTACTCATAACTCTTAAAAAAAATATGCTGAGACACTAAAATCTAATACTAATCCAGAGAGCGACACAGAACTAGTGTATTGACTGTACTGTATAACCCTGTGTGAAAAGACTGTGGGAGAGGTAGCTCAGGGGTTCTCAAGCCAGTGGGGCTCAGGGTGCGGGTTCAAGCCAGTAGGGAGCCACACCTCATACCCGGTGTATGCGGTGTACCTGTGCCAAGTTACTGTGTTGATGGTCTGCTGTGTATATGTGTGATTGACCTCTGTATAAAGAGCAAGACGCATCTTCTTAGAAACATCTAACAATATTAAGAACCAAAACTCCACTTCACAGAGAACATTACAGCACAAGACAAGCAAGGATAGGAGAGAAATAACATCTCGCTGCGGGAATGAGAACCGTTCCCCTTACTCTGCAGGATCAGTGACATGATTTAAAAAACTAAAGCAGACGTCCTTACCCTTGTACTAAAGCGCTGTTCTGTACTTGCTTCACCGCAACCACGATGTAACTAGCTAATGTAGTAAATGAACAGAAAGGATTCAATTCCTCACTCAAATTCCTAACAATGACCTTCTGCCTGTAACCCTGACCCTTATCTAGTCTACCTTGTTCCCGATATAACTCACAAGCGTGTAAGGTGTGATCTGGTCGTCTCCATAGATGGACCTCCACCTATGATCAGACGTGACAGAAGAGATGAGCAGTCACATCTGAACAACTTATAACGCACAGCCTGAAGGAGTGAAGCAGGAAGAGCAGATGTGTTGTTCCTCTGGAGCTCCATGAACCTGGGTCAGACCTCCTCTGCATGAGGACGGCACTGAGGGAACATACACTCACCCCACTCAGAGGACAGAAAGCCATTCATCATGTGTGCTTTCTAGAAGCTGCACTGACCACACAAACACAAAACAAAGTAAAAGTGTTCTTTTGCACAAGATCAGCAACTGCCTGTCAACAAAACCACACAAACAAACGATCACACAAACTATACCTGCATTTGTGAGCTTTGTGTTTCTATGTTATGATCGTTATACATGTTACACTGTCGTTTATTTATCTGTAGATTTAACATCACAAAAGTATCGCTTTTGACAATATTTTTAATATCGATGCAGGGGGAAAATTCACCAATTCATCCAACCAAAACCAATCTGACTCCAACATCTTATTTTGAAGTGGAAATATGGTGCAGTTCCTCTATGATCCTACAGGTGATGCTCTAAGCTATTCAAACATGGTCAGGCAGCACAGCATCCTGTGTAGTTGGAGAGAATTAGTTGCCAAATTTGTTTAGAGTTACAAATACAAATTGAATCACCACCTAGGTGTCGTATCAGGTGCATCCCCTACATACTTGGTGTCTGAAATTTGCTCCGAGGTATTCTTGTACTGAGGCTGTTTAAAATCAGACAATTACGAGCTACACCTTATTCTCATTCCACCATATAAGTGAGCAGTTTAAGTGTTTCCCAGACCACACACGTCTTACTCTGGCATGCAGTGCAGTGTTCCTCTATCTATAGATAAATGGATATAATACAATGTGCAAATGAGACAAGCTTTAGACGATGTGTTCAGTTTTCAAGTGTTCTTTATTCATGGTGCTATTTTGCTTACTACAGGAGTTTATATGTATATTTTTTAATGATAATTTGCTTGTCTTGAATTCATAACCAGCAACAACGTAGAATAATGATAACGCAGTGACCTTATTTAAGGTCTGATCTCAAGGGCTGTTGTATTATTCTTTGCCAGCAGTTTTCATTCCACAGTATATAAAGATGTTTGATGTATTTATGTATGATGTATAATTTACATTTTTTTATTAATACTGTATAAATAAAAATAGATATTCCATGGAAGAGTTATATTTTTTAAACCTTGTTTGAAAGTGTAAGGAGAGGGAAAGAAAAAAACAGACAAGATGCCAGAGTTTCATCCTCATTAATATTTTATAATTTCCATTTCATAGATTCAGAAGCTGTACATTTCTAAATTCCAATTCAAGCACAATGCAGTTAGCAATGCCTGCCAATGTAGGATTAAAAAAAAAAGAAAAAAGAAAAAAAAAAAGAGAAATAAATGCCGAAGTGATCACAACCATTTATATGTATATATGTACAAAAGGTCAAACTATATACAGATATATCATTCTGGACATCCAGGATCTCTCCACACACAGGAGGAGATGTAAGCTTGCCATTGTATACATTATACAGAGTTCTTCAAAATGCATATTCAGTGCAAATAGGTGCTCATCATCATCGTCATGATCTTAATATCAAAGCAGGGCAACGAAGAATACTAAAAAAATAAAATACCCCTTTTTAAGTTTTAATCTTGCGTTTATCCCTCTAAAATATTGAACAGAAAAATAATTTCTAAGCAAACAGCAGATGATGCTTTAAGCGCTCGTCCTCTATCTACAGGTGTTTTTTTTTTTGTTTTATTTAATAAACTTAAAAAAAAAAGGCCCATGCACGCTCATGTTTCCGCTCTGGGTATAAGAACATAAAAGGCGTTTCATGTTGAAACATTAAAGCACTGTTCTGGGTAAATACTGCCCTGTCTTGTTTTCCTTTGTGAGAAGAGAAGCACAAAACGTTTCCCTAGTGAACATGTTCCACAGCACGCCACTGATGACTTTTTATTTATTTTCTAAAAACTTTTTTTTTCTTCAAATGCAGTACTTTGTCATGACCACGTGTGGCGCTAGTGCACTAGTTTCCCACCACAGACGAACACACAGTAATGCCCTTCTTTCCTGAGAGAATCTCTAACACAGAAACAGGGCGACGCCATAAAAAGCACAACGAGACGTTTGACGTTTCCACAAGTAATTGGAAAAAAAGGAAAAAGACCCAATACATTAATACATCAACATCTGTTTGTTTCTTTTTTCTTTTTTAATTTTACAATTCAGAATCGGCTTCCACAACGTCCTAATTTCAAACACAGCAGCTACACACAGTAGGAGAACTGGACCGGATTCTACCTTATGGAGCACAGTGAGGTGTATCACCTAAAACTAAACAAAACAACAGCTCGAAGGACCGACCTAAATTCTAATCTAATCTAATCTAATATTTATACGAGTCAGATCAGAAACAAACAGCAACGATCGTCTGATGATCTGAGTGAAACCGTGGGATCAAAAATCCTCTGATAAAATAAAGTTCTTCTAACAGGTGATGCACGCTTTGTGATTTAACTCTAAATCAAACTGAGTGCAGTACTGCGAGATGCAGGTATATTTCAGAACGGACTCTGAGAATGTCATTGAGGAGAGATCCTAAAAGCCGGAGGAGAAAAATAATTATGAGCAGCTCCAGGATGCATTGAACTGCTAGAAGACAAGTTAAGTGTGGAAGATGAAAAGCTCATGACACTTCTGAGATGGCTCTGTAGAAGCTCTAAAGTGACAGTCATCGTGCCACTAAAACCAAACTTGGTGAATGGGGCTCATGAGAAGGTGGATACAGATATAAATGCTGCCTTGCTCTAAGAAGAATGCCACGTGCTCATGGGATTTTCTTCAGCTTTGATGTCTTGCTCACTCTTTGAGCAGCTCCCTTTGTATATGATGGATGGTCCAGGAGATTCAGCGGTACCCGATACCCAAATGTGAAGTGGTACTGGAGAAAGAGAAGGTGTGGAACTCCAGCCTGATCCAGATACTTCAGATCTACAAGCAAAAACCCAAACATCTCAAGGTGCCATCTTAACAGATACAAGTCTGAGGAACAGGAGTATCAGATCTGAGAGCATCTGATCGGTGAGAATGAAAAGCATATCTCACGGAGAAGCGTGGGTGTGGTGCAGGCTGAGAAACCCCTGAGCATGCCTTAGTGGATCTGCTGAGCCCATTTTACAGCAGAAGGCTTCAGCCTGAAGAAGGCCGACCAAATCGCTGAATGAATCCCCTAATCTTTCTCTCTCTCTCTCTCTCTCTCTCTCCACACTTAAAGATCAGTGTTAGTTTATTTGTTTGTACAGCAGGATAAAAGTATTGCGTTCGTTTAATTAGAACTGAAATACTTTCTCAAAACCGTTTGTCTGCGCATCATCTCATTTCTCCAATAAGATGCGACACGGTCGATTCGGTCACCGATCGACACGGCTCCTAGTGAAACTTTGCGAAGTGAGTCAAACAAACATCTACGTCTCAGGGGAAAAAAAAACCAAACAAACACGCCCGTGTAAACCGATCGATCAAATTATGTCCTACATGTATGTGTGTGTGTGTGTACGTGATGTGTGTACTACTCAGTCAAGCCAAAAACATTTATACACACCTCAGGAAAAGAAAAACAGTACAGTAGATGTATTTCCATATTATCATCATAATATCTTCATGTATACATAAATATACAGTATACACACACATATAAACCAATAGAAATACATTTTATATTAAATTATTTTATACAAGTTTTTCTTTTCCTGAAGAGTGTATACATATTTTGGCTGACCCTGTATGCATGTATGTGGAGATTATGTATTATAGTACACATACACACACATGCACTCCTTGCATAATGGCTGAAGAGTGCACATGCCTAGGATTGGGAGTAGACGTCATGCAGTTGGAGGAAATTTTTCACTGCAGAGAGAATGGCTCGTAAATTTTTTGTCGTATACGGTGTAGAAAAGATATAATGACATTCCTAAGATACAGGATGCAAATATATATTGGTGTTAATGCCTACATACCCAAGTCTTTTGGCTGAGGCGAGTATACACGGGGATAGATACACATGATATATGATGTATATAGAGTAAGTGAATAAGTGCATGCTCTTACAGATGAGCTTAAGACAGGGATGAGACAGGGAGATGTTACAGCCGGGACAGATCTTTGGCTTTAGCCATGTATGTCGACGCTGAAGCTTTAACGTTAACCTCCGGCGTCTGGTGACGAGACTCGGCATGCGCTCGTGTGCGTGTCAACACATTCAAAGACGTTCCTGAGCGTACACTTGTACGCAGTAGGCGAGAGGGCGGTCCAGGACGCCACTGTATCAGCATGAACGCACAAACAGATAAACGCAGGTCCAGTTTTTATTTACTTTGTGACATTAAGATAACCGCTATTTTAAGGTGGGACCAGATGCATCGGAGGAAAAACTAAAACTAAAACGATGCTTGTGTATCAGTTTACGCCGGTGCCTCCCATAGCCACTCCCTCAAACGGACTCTTATTAAAGTGCTGATTGGCTCATCTGCGAAGGGGGTGTGTGCAATCATGACGCAGAAGACACAGTGAATGGTTTTGGAGGGACGGACCTCACGAGTGACTATGGGAGATGTGCAACCAACCATAAAACTTAAGTGCTGCGTTTATATAGAGATCTATAACAATTTTTGTGGTTTTTCTTTATTTTTGGTCAAATATGCATCAGAGTATTAAAAACAACGCGCAGAGGAAAACCGAGAATTTCCTACAGCCAAGCAAGCAGGTGCTATTTTTTTCTCCCTCTTTTATTTTTTCAGCTTTCTATTAAAAGCTACTTATCCTCCAGGTAAGAAGGTCTAGCTCTTTCCTTTAATTTCTTTTTTTCCTTTTGAAAGCCCATGTGTGTATTATTTTGATGTTTTGTTTCATTGTTCCCTGTATGTTTCTACAAGGGCTCCCCCTGCAGTCTTAGGGTGGACCTGCTGGTCTCATGCGCTGCTTACTCATTCAGTAAAAGCTCAAACAAACGGAGAAACAGGCAAAGGGCGCTCAGTGCATGGCAGCCCCTGGGCTCCACAAACACACACACACTCATATACACACACACACACACACTAGGAGCGATAGTCCTTTTTACTGTAGGGCTTGTTCCCCAGTATGCTGTCCACCTCGTGCACGATGGAGGACGACAACTTCGGAAGGACCTGTGGGGGAAAAAACAAAAACAAAACCCGAATAGCACGGTTATTCGGGTTGAACGACAATATCCCTATGAAGCAGAATTATTATTTTTTTTAAATAAAAGAATTGCCCTGTTACACCACACTCTTATTTAGTTAGAAAGTGTTCAGCTCTGAGCATTAGAGCTTCTATAACAAATTGCTGATATGGTCAGTTCTTTGTTAGGAGGGAGGGAGAGAAAGGTACCTACATAGGTATGTAGATAGATTTTTTTCGTTATTCGTTTAGTTAGTTTATTCACTTGTTTTTTATTAAGTTTGCGAATACTGTAATCTTCAGTAGACCTTGTTATTGCTCTGTAAACTGTGTAAAGTTAATTGTAGTGTTTAGTTTTTACAGTTTTTTAATGTTTAAATCTTCATTGTTTAATTTTGTAGTTATTCTTGTTTTTAATAATAATTAAAAAACAAATAAATAAAATTGGCTCAGCTCTGCTGTTCTCAAGATGGCGCCGGTGAGGTCGGCTGCCGTCACGACTGCTCCGACCTATTTTACTTTGTTTTCGTCTTTTAAGTTATCTTTCAGTAACTTTAAATCGGCTAATTCATCACCATTGAGTACATTAGGTATGATAGAGACACCCTTGTTTCTATTGGTATACAATGTACTCACAATTCAATGTTTTTAACTCCGGATCCGCGCTGGCCGAGTGAGATCCTGAGAGAGAACAATGGACGCGACGCGAAGCGGCGGCCTTGAGGGAAACGAGCTGGCATCAGGAACAGGCTGAGAGCTCGTGCACACCGCACACCTCTGCCTAGCATCCTGCTCGCCAACGTCCAGTCACTGGAAACTCGTTGACCTCAGGGCCAGAATAAAGTTTCATAGAGACATTCGGGACTGCAACCTCCTCTGCTTCACCGAGACATGGCTGAACCCAGCGGTGCCGGACCACACCATCCAACCGGCCGAGTTCTTCTTGGTTCACCGCAAGAAGACAGGACAGGACGCGGGACTCAGGAAAGTCAAGGGGAGGCGGCGTATGTTTAATGGTGAACAACAGCTGGTGCAACAGCGCGAGCGTTGTTCCTCTCGCAGGCTCCTGCACACCAAATCTGGAACTACTGTCCATCATGTGTCGTCTACCTAAGGAGTTCACATCGGTCATAATCAGCGTGGACACTGACACTGCCTTATATGAGCTGCATGAGGCACTCACACAGCACCAAACACAACACCGGGACGACGCCAAACTTTTTTCAACACATCACCTGTCCCAGCAGGGGTGAAAGGACACTAGATCATTGTTACACTACGGTCAAGGACGGCTACAAGGCACAATCTCATCCACCGTTTGGTAAATCCGACCACGCCGCCATCTTCCTCATGCCAAAATACAAACAAAGGCTGAAACAGGAAGTTCCGTTTCAGAGGGAGGTTGCGCGCTGGACGGACCAATCGGTGGCCGCGTTACAGGACGCACTCGATGACGCAGACTGGGAAATATTCAGAAACAGCTCCGATGACGTCAGCGTGTTTTTGGAAGTGGTTGTGGGATTCGTCGGGAAACTAGCGGATGATACCGTGATATCAGAACGTTTCCCAAGCCGTGGGTGGATAAAACCATCCGCGATGCTGTGAGATCTCACACCGCTGCCTACAACACGGGACTTGCGTTGGGGGACATGGACCCAGAGCTCCATCATACAATGTGCGGAAAGCGGTGAAAGAGGCGAAGCAGCGCTACGGACGGAAACTAGAGTCACAACTCCAACAGAGTGACTCTAGGAGCCATCTCCAACCATGCAAATCGCAAGTCAGTGCTTCCTAGATTCCACCAATATGTGGACTTTGCAACGAGAGGGGAAAACACGATGGAAGTTGTTTACACAAACATCCCCGGCGCATATCGGACAGAGCCCCACCTCGGCTACTCAGACTACATCTCTGTTATGCTAATTCCAGCATACAGACCATTTGTCAGGCGTTCAAAACTGGTTCTGAAGCAGGTGAAAACTTGGCCAGCAGGAGCCATGTTTAGGGAGGCTGCAACTTACGGCGACTTCACTGACTTGGAGGAGTACACGTCATCAGTGACCAGCTACATCAACAAGTGCACCGATAACGTCACTGTCTCCAAGAGCCTCATCTCACGACCCAGTCAGAAACCGTGGATTACTGCGGAAGTGCGTGACAGGCCAGCACTGTGGAAGTGCGTGACAGGCTTTCTCAGGCCAGCAGAGAGGCAAAGCGCGCACACGCCCAGAGGATCCACAACCACTTCAAGGACAGCGGCGACACACAGCGCATGTGGCAGGGCTTACAAGCCATCACTCACTACAGGAAGACATCACCTGCCTGTGACGGTGACGGCTCCCTCCCAGATGCGCTGAACAACTTCTACGCTCGGTTCGACAGGCAGAATGATGTGACGGCGAGGAAGACCACCCCTCCTCCGAACGACCAGGTGCTGTGTCTCACTACACTACCTGATGTGAGGAAAACTCTACGTAGAGTCAACCCACATAAAGCTGCTGGTCCAGACAACATCCCAGACAGAGTGCTCAGAGAATGTGCGGAACAGCTGGCAGATGTTCTTGCCGACATCTTCAACATCTCTCTGAGCAGCGCCGTCGTTCCCACATGCTTCAAGGCCACCACCATCGTTCCCGTGCCCAAGAAGTCTCCTGTGTCCTGTCTCAATGACTACCGTCCCGTTGCACTTATACCCACCATCACGAAGTGCTTCGAGCGGCTCGTCATGAGACACATCAAGACCCTGTTGCCTCCCTCACTGGACCCACTGCAATTTGTGTACCGTCCTAACCGCTCAATGGACGACGCCATCTCCACTACATTCCATCTTGCCCTCACACACTTGGACAATAAGGACACATACGTTCGAATGCTGTACATAGATTTCAGCTCAGCATTC
>JAOTQY010000001.1:11070954-11086492 GCA_026413445.1 Dolichallabes microphthalmus
TGCCAAGTTGTTGTGCGGACTGGATATTCCGCTCTGGCGACCCCTTGCCGGGAGCAGCCGAAAGATCAACAACAACAACACTGCACACTAATGTATGCAAGTTCTCCATTATTTTGTTCAGATGTTTTTGTTTTGTTTAAGAGCTAGACCTTTAAAAGTGACAATTATTTTTTTTTTTGGAAACTTTAACAATTTGAGTCACCATGTATTCCGCACATTTCCTGCACTGATTTATTGTAATCGGCCTATAACCTGTGTGGCTGAAATGCAGTTTGACAGCATATAAAAAAGAAAGTCATGAAACAGTGAACATGTTTTCTTTCTTTCTTTCTTTTTTTTTCAATACTTGTCAACTAGAAAACAAGTAGTCCTGACACGATCTAGCCAGGATATTTATGTATTTAGGAGGGGAAAAAAAGAAAACACTACTGAGATGACAAACTTAATGAGAACTGCTTCCTCTTGCACTGCTGAGGAGATCCTCTGCCACCCTAAAGGATGAGCGCTGAGGAAAACTGGCGTTCTGCGGACCGCTGAACACAGCAGACATGTAGCATCATGAGACTAGACATTTCTGTCTCCTGTATCAATTAAACTACTCACTTCCTCATTGCAAAACTCTCAGGTGGAAAGCCGAGAGTTTTTCCAAAACATCTGTGTGCTGTCATGCTTCCACACTACTGGGATTTCATCTCATCCAACTGAGCAGACTTTCAACTGAGCTTCTGCATTCTTTAAAAAAATTATAATAAAGTTAACTATTTAAAGAAAAGTGTGCTTGGGTCAACACTCTTATCAGAAGTGTGTGCCAAAAGAACAGAGGATGCAAAGGCGATAATGTCGAGTTATTATCTGAGACGGGAGAACGTTGATCTGATGTAATGATGTCCTGAGGCGAGCAGCAACTGAGACGGAAAAAAGTGTCAGCTTTTATTCAGCATGTACAGGAGTAATAAAGTGTTCAGGGGATTAAGGATGATCCAGAACACTGTCTATGTAGGAGTATGAGAAAAATTGTGTAGGCCTCTCTGTATACTGTGTGTGTGTGTGTTCGTGCTTATATTCGTGGGTGTGTGCATAAAAAGATTGGGAACATGTAGGAGGGCAGTGAGTGAAGAGATGCTTGGTGAAATTTCTTTAAAAAAAACTACATTTTGGTCTTTACGGAAAGTGTAAAAATATTTTTTAATAAATAAATTTAGGCAGTAGAATATCTGGTGTGTGGATGCATATTTTCCTCATCAGCCCGTGGTGAGGGAATTAAATCTGCATAAACTTGGCACTGGGAGGAAGCTGGAGATTTCCAGTGCTAACTGCAGGTCAGTGATAATGACAGTAACACGTTTGAAGAAGGTGATGTTTTACTAATTATTCTCATGAATTCGCTTCTGCACAGACCTCAGACGCAGCTCATTAGCTGTGCAGTCTACTTTAGAAACTAAATGTGTTTAAACACAGCAGTTTGGGAGTTGTGTCTTTACTAGAGAAGGGAAAACACCTAAACTCTATATATTTTGCAACACAAAAATGTCATGATAAGAGTGTACAGTAGGTCTTGTTGACGTGAAACATTTATGGAACGTTGATCCCTCTCTCTCCGTTTCCTCACTGGCCACTACAGGCTACAGCAATCAGGGCATCGACAGAGAGCTTTAAATCAGATGGAGTATGGCATCATCTCCTGTGAGTGATGTGAAGTGTTGTGTTTCCTCCCACAATCCCATGACATCAGAGTAGGCTAACTGGTGTTCCCAAATTTTGTCCAAGTGTGCCCTGCAACTGATTACACTGTATGTGTACAGGATAAGCAATATAGAGAATGAATGACTAACGATCCAGAGAAAGACACACCAATCGACCATACTATTAAAACCAGTTTAAAAAACAGCTTGAGTCTCAGAAGCAGCATGTGTTAGTCTTTACCTCCTGAGGAGTTAGCAGTCATAAGATTGGGAGAATTTTACAGTATTACAGAAATAAACAGCTTTGCTGAGAATCATAAATTCATAACCTAATGTTACACTGGGACACTGCATATCTTTCACGTCAAGTGTCTGCCGTCCTTCAACAAATCTGCTTTTCCGTTGGGTGAAATTTACGTGTTATTGTTCCAGAGGTCGCAGCGTGATGAAACAAAAATGATGAAAGCTTTACCTAAAGCACAGAGATGATTCATATTATTGATTAAACTAAAGATCTGGTTTAGATCTTTAGAACAACTAGTTCTAATGCAACCTCTTGACGTCTTACAACTCCAATAAAGTCAAACTCAACAGATATTCAATGTAAAAAAAAATTAAAAATTTAGGACGACAACCTGCCGAGTTTCAGGTTAACAGACTGACCCTGCTCAATTAAGCAGCCTTCACACTGAGGCGCATCACTACATCACATCATCACTCTATTGTCAGTCTGACAGGAACGGTGGCATCGTGTGCCTTCAAAGAAGAAGAAGAAGAACCCTCTTGACTGTGCTCCTAAGGCTGTATCTCTTTTGTTAGCGCTGTGTCACGATGAATATTTAATGCCAGAGCTAAATACTGCATGATGGACAGATCGAAGGGATTAAGTTCTCTCACGCACACACACACACACACACATGGATCCATGAAAAAGAGCAATGCGACATGTGAAAAGGTCAGCTGTGTCGTTTAACGTGGATAATGATGAACAGTGCACTCGGGTGATCTGCTGGGGTTTTGGATAACAAGAAAACGAGAGGTTACTGATGGAGTCCAGTGTAAAGGTCACCTGTGCAGGATGAGGAGAGAGCAGAGCTAAACCATGGTTAAAAAACAACAACAACAACAACAAAAAACGTTGAGTCGCTGGTAGAACTGGGTGAGACGGCAGAAATATCCGACAGAGTGCATGTGGCATGAAGTATTTAATAATGTCAGGAAATAATATCCAATAGAAAAACGACACCTAAAAAAAGAAGGAAACAGTAGACAAAAGTCACGGTTCTGTATATTTTCAGTGGAGCCAAGTGTACATATGTTTCGTTTTTTTTTTTTTTTGTAGATTTTGGAAAATATCTTGATCAGACAGATTAGAGATATAATCTACACGTGGTAAACTAGGTGGTGCTGATATTAGTGCATCTTATAACTGTATTGTAAATAAGAGCTCCAGTGCTGCTGTCATTATACAGCATGTCTGAAATTTGACATGAGCAATGGCGAAACGTACATGTGTGTGTGTGTGTGTGTGCGTAAACTCAAGATCATGACTTCACTGTACTGCATGTGTGGCTATAGGGGACACTGTGATTTGTACACTCATGATATAAAAGTGTACATGATATAAAAGATGAAACATTTTCTATGAACTCTGACTGATCGTATACATCTCCTCTGTGGCCTTTGACTCTGATGTTCATAGAAAATGTTGAGAAGTTTTTCTGGACAGACGTTTGGACAGTGCATGTGTTTAGGACCTTCTCTTTTTCAGCATGTTGATAACCGAAACAACTCTGTATTCTACTTTACTAACGGAAAAAAAAATTAAATCGCTTTGCTCTTGCTACTGTTGCTCACAACTCACTTCATGTATGCGCTTGTATTTTTTATCACTACTGTACATCAAACACAAACACGTCACCGTGGTCAACACTAATATTAATATTGTAAAATGATGTCGCCGTCCTTAACTCGTTCGTTTTTGTACGTAAAAGTGTAATCTTTCAGTTCCAGCAAATCGAACATGAACTTAAATCCTGTGAAGAACACCGTCTGACCAATCAACAGCACCGTACTGATCTATTTCAGATATCTGTTTTACAGACAAATCCCTGAACTGATTCTCCGTCACACCGTCTTATACTGCGCAAGTGTGATGAATTAATACGGGAGGAGTTCTCGCACAAAACTCACTAATTAGCAGCTAGTGTCTAATTAAAGCAGGTCGATTAACAGCTGAGCAAAACCGCTGACGCCTTCCAGGCAGGGATCTGATCACACCGAGGCAATCGCTCTCGCCAGAATTTGAACGGAGTTGGGTATCGGGTTTGCGGTTTTGCACGCTGCGAGAGACGAGCAGAGACAGAACCTGATCTCCATCTGCTGCGTCATCGTGAAAACCGCAGGACGTAAAAGCTTGGTGCTTCAGTTAGTACAGCTGAACACCGGCTCTAAAATCCTCTAAAATATGACAGTTCACAGCACACCAGCTGGGTATACTCATCAATACTGAGAGGTCTTCAGGATAATATAACACCATGGTTTAGCCACACACACACACACACACACACACATATATATATACACACACAAACACACATATACACACACACACACACACATATATATACACACACACATACACACACATACACATACACACACACACATATATATATACACACACACATATATATATATATATACACACACACACACACACACACAATGAGCTTGTTTTAATAAGATCAGGTAATTCATTAATGATTCAGTGGTGATAAGTAACAAACGTTGGAGCAGGTTACTAATATTACAGACAGCACTAGGAGATAATCGCTACACAGAGCACTCGAATTAAATTAACTAGTCTATTGCAGTAATGCAAAATTAGAGCAGAGATGACTAATGGTCTATTTTCAGAGCAGATAAAAAAATATATTCTGTCCAATAAAACACACACATAGATAAGCCTGTAAGACACACACACAGCTGCTGAAATGGAGGTGTGTGTGTGGGATGGGTTCGTTTCACTAAGCTTTATGGCAGTGTGCCATGAATATTTGCTCTTCAGCATCCATGGAGCCATATTTCATGTAGGAGTATTAAAGCTGGAACAGGAATAGTGTACAGCACGAGTACTGTAACATCTCCACACGCCTACTCATTAACACTTACAGTCTACTATCACCTCACTGTGTTAACCAGCATGCACACCAACACACACTCGCGCTAAAGCCAGAAGAGCGCAATATAGGAGCTTCTTTATTCAAACACTCTTTCACTTAAATTTCCGTGTATTACCCCAAACACCATTCTGCTTCCAGTTCTCACGCCAGTATGGGTTTGGATGTATGCTGCCTAAATGAAGTATTGGTTCCTAAATGTAATATATTTAAAAACTTGGTACTTCTGAGTAACGTGCATTAGTTCAGGGTTTGGTTTGTGCCCTGCGTCATCTACTCGCCCTCACCATTTCCCCTTGATGTAACGCCGGTGCCAGTCTGAGGAACCATCCAGTCCTCTGTTATCCTGAGCGGAGTTTGATGATCCTTTGAAGGGACAAGAGTTCAAGTAACCGTACAGTATATGCAACAAAATACAGAATATTATGTCTAAATTTAGAAGCTTAGTTTATTTCTATTTTCAATTCATTCTGTATTTATTTAAGCACCCCTGTGGGATGGTGGTGTATGAAAGCAGATAAAGCATCTCAAGGTCAAATTACTCCTGCTGTACCTTATAAACCTTCTTTAGGATACAGAATCATGGAGTAACGGCTCATTCAGTAGATATTGACACTTCTGAAAGATTTAAGTACTGAACTGAAATTGGCCTTCAGAGGGTAAGAATTAAAGTCGGTTGTTAAATCTCAGTGGCACGCTCTCAGAACTGGCAAGGGAGAGGCGAGCTATAAATCGCCGGGCTCCAGCACACCCTTACTGTTGATTTAACACACCGTCATGTTGGTTAAGTGGAAGTGTTTGTTAAATCGCAAGTCTAATTTATTTAATGTCAGTAGGAGTGATGGCAAAATATGATTCCAACAGATTTTGGGCAGATGGTAAGTGCCATTAGCATTAAAACCATTCTGACAAACAAAGAACTAAGGTTACTAAGGTGTGCAAAGAAAACAAAATGTCATCTTGTATAATAAAAATAAATATAAGTAATTAATAGTAAATAAATAATAAATAAAATTGGGGTAATAAATAGTATGAGAATCTTTTGGGGTAATAACTGGAAACAGAGCGGTGTTTGGGGGTAAGCAGAAACCCCCTTCTATTACCATTTGAGGGAATACATATTTAAAATACTAGACACTGTGTTTGTCTTCCTCTTCCTTCCTATCGGACCAGCTGTCCAGAGGTCCAAAGAGAAATTCTAACACCTCATTACACTTGGCTTGTCAAAACGTTACACAAATTAGCAGTGAATACAGGAGACAGCTGGAGATCTGCTGGTATTCTTACGCGCTTTACTGCGGCAGGTGATTAAGTGAAGGTCTGCCCTTACGGCTTACTTTACATAAAATTATGACAACGTTTCAACTTGCATCATCACCTCATGATGCGACATGATGACAACATGGCCTACAGTACGCAACCTGCACACAGGGGAAGCGGAGTAACTGAATACACCTCACTTTACACTTTAAACAGGCAACGTCAGTTTGATTTGTGATGTGAAGTGACGTAGATATAAATGGTAAAGACACACCTTGTCATTAGATACGACATTAGCCGGAAATGGGTACGCTCTACTTTTTGACGCTACCATGTATTACTCAACCTGAGCGTGATGACAGGCTCATCTCTGTGACACTCACTCACACTGGAGTCAGCGCCGCTCCTCACCTCATTTACTAGTTATTTAACAAATCCTTCATCCTAAGGCTCGCAGAATAATCACTAATACAATCAAATTGTTTTTGGTCTTTCGGCTGCTCCCGTTAAGGGGTCGCCACAGCGGACTGTATGATCTGCACAACAACGTGCATAGGTTTTACGCCAAATGCCCATCCTGACTCAACCCTCCCATTTTTTCTGGGCTGGTGACCGGCACTGCATCCAGTGGCTGGGGTGTGGGCATCAGCTGGGAATCGAATCTGGGTCTTCTGCATGGAAGATGAGAAACTACCAATAAACACAGTTTCAATTCAACCAAGTTTCAGCATGATGATGCTCCTGTGAGATCCACAAAGGCCCCTCCATGAGAACATGGGGGTCTTAAGGTTTTAAAGTTGGAGGGGAAGAACTCGAGGGTCCTGAACTTAACCCCACTGACCCATCAGCTTTAGGATGGACTGAAACCTTTTCAACATCCCAACATGAGGACCTGAACTCAGTAATGCTTCCGTAGCAGAAGTGAATGACCACAAATCAAAAAAGTCACATCCCAACATATAGTGAAAATCCTTCACTGGAGCGCACTTATTATAAAATAATAATAATATAATATTAACATTATAACAGTATGTGAAAAGGTATGTTCTACAAACCTGTATGTATACAGTAGGGTGATGGTCATAGTGATGGTAATTAAAAACACCTAAGGGTTTGCTCCAAATGCATCAAGGGTAAAGTGTTAAATTCAGGATGTTTATATCAGGAAGTCAGGTTTTTTTGTATTGTGCTTCTAACTACAGTGAAAGCTCGGGTTGCGAGTAACGCAGTTTCGTGAGTGTTCCGCAAGATGAGCAAAGATATTTAAAAACTTTTGACTTGGAAAACGAACAAGTCTTGGTTTACAAGTACCGAGTTTCATGTATCACGCATGCGCTTCTTGTTTTGACACGTTTTGTTGAGATTTCTTGTTTATTTTTCGGATAAAACAGTGTTTTCGTTGTGTGTGAAAAGAGTGGAGGAAGGGTTACTGTGTAAGATGAGAAGGGGAGCTTACTTTAGATTCACACACACACAGCCCCTTCGCGCGCAAACAAACACTTTAATATTTATTTTTACTTTTTATTTTTTAAAGGTAAAGTGCAGGTTAAATGTTTTTATTCTTACTTAATATTTTGTTTTAATTATTTTTATGTGTGGAACAAATAATTTGAGTTTCCATTATTTCTTATGGGAAAATTATATTTGGTGTGTTTTGTAATATGAGCCCGCTTACGGAACAAATTATGCTCGTAATCCAAGGTTCCACTGTATAGACATTGTCACAAAGCATCTTCACATAAATAAAAATTCTAGATATAAAATGTTTACTCCTAATGAGCAAGCTGCAGGCGACGGCAGTAAGGAAGAACTCCAGGATGACACAAGGGAGAAACGTTGACAGGAACCAGACTCAAAAACAAACATATAAAGTAACAAAGTGCACAAACATTTCCTGAAGGAAAGAATGACTTTAAAAACAGTTTGCTGCAACTAATGTGTTTACTAGTTTTTGCTTGAAAACTCAACACTTGGCCAAAGGGTGTACAAACATTTGCATATATCTAATCAGCAATCACACGGCAGCAACTCGATGCATTTAGCAGTGTAGACATGGTCAATACGATCTGCTGAATATCAAGTACTTTGAGCGTGGTGTGATTGTTGGAGCCAGATGGGCTGGTTTGCACATTTCCCAAACTGCTGGTCTACTAGAGCTCAAAGGAGAACGGCCAGGCTGGTCCGAGCTGATGGAAAAGTAACTCAAATAACATCTTGTTACACCCACGTTATTCTGAAGAGGATCTCTGAACACAAAACACATCGAACCTTGAAGCAGATGTGCTACAGCAGCAGAAAACCACGCCGGGTGTCACTCCTGCCAGCTAAGGACAGGAAATTGAGGGTACAGTTCACATGGACTCTCAAAAAAATAGGCAACAGAAGATTGGAAAAATGTCACCTGGCGATATTCAGGCATCAGGGTCAGAATTTTTAGTAAACAAGAAAGCATTGAACCATCCTGCCTTGTATCAGCAGTTCAGGCTGGTGCTGGAGGTGTGATGGTGTCTGGGAGATTTTCTTGCCACACTTTGGGCCCCTTAGTACCAGCTGAACACGTTTTAAATGCCACAGGATACCTGAGTATAGTTTACTGACTGTGTCCATCCCTTTATGAGCACAGGATACGCGCCATGTCGCAAATCTCAAACTGGGTTCTTGAGCATGATCATGAGGTCAGTGTGATCAAACAGCCTCCACAGTCACTAGATCTCAATCCATTAGAGCATACAGTATTTGTGTATGAATGTGGTGGAACGCGAGATTCGCATCATGTACAGTCTGCGTGACCCTATGGTGTCAGTATGGACCAAAATCTTTAAGGAATGATTTGTTGAATCTATGCCATGAACAATTAAGGCAGTTCTCAGGGCAAAAGGGGTCCAAACCAGTACTAGCAAGGTGTATTCAATAAAATGTTTCATACTTAATGAAGTGGCAAATGAAATGATTACTAAATTTTATTACATCATTTATAAATAAACTCCCAATTAGCTTACTAACAAACTAACTGCTCATGAAATTAGCTTACTAACAAACTGCTCATTATCATTACAGAATTCAATAAACATGTCTTGCAAACCTTTAAGTGATTAATAATTTGTTACACACCCACTCACACAGCTATAAACACAACAAGAACACGACACTCTGTCTATTTTGTACGTGTTTGTAAAGCGATCGCTCTGCTCTCTGCGTGCTCAACACTTTAACACAAGCTTACGTAAGAGCTTAGCTCTGCTAACTTTGCTAACTTGTCGGGAACTTAAAGTGGTACTGTCTTTAGCGAGGTAACAGGACAGGTCCGTCTTGTTGCTAAGCAACCCAACTTTCCAAAGGCATGCACTTCTCTTCCTAGCTTTTGTCACTTTCTTTTGCGAGCCAGTAAACAAGAAACAGTTTCCAACTTGTTTGGAGGACGACGACAACAAAAAAACAGCTACTATTGTTTTTCGATGATAATAAAAATAAGAATAATCAGAATAACATGTGCATCATAAGAAGTGTGGTGTTGTGTTATGGTTGTTCTTAGCAACTCATGTGTGTGTGTGTGTGTGTGTGTGTGTGTTTGCGCGCACGCACGTGCCTGTGCATGTACTGTACATGTCACAGAGATTCACATAGACAAGTCTGCTCCTGGGAACTGCACATTTACACACTTAATGACTTTCAGATTTACATTTTAAATGGCTGTGAATACTGATAACATTTGCAGAAGTGTTAATTCTTAAAATATTAAAAATGAATGCATTTCGTTTAAAATTCTAATTATTGATCTTCAGCCTCATTAATGAGTCACAGTATGTGCAGATGTTTTAGTGATGAACCAACCTAAAGCCCTGCCACATAAGACTTCCTGACGGCTCATACCTCTCCAGGGTGCCCATTCGGGTGGGTCAGAGATTTTTGCCTCTAAAATATACTTGATGAAATGACATTCAAAGTTATGAGGAAACATAATAAAGTGTCGTCTGGAGTGCGAATGCTCCTGTGAAGATTTTACTGATAAGTTAATTCGTAAATGAAAACCACTTGTTTAAGCCAAGTTCGACTAAATCCCATCCAGCTTTATGTTCAACTATACATGACGTGTGTGTGAGTGTGTGTATGATTGCCAAACAGCAAAAGGATTACAAACGCGCATAAAGTGAGTAAGACACTGCTCATGGCTGAGCCATTTTCCTTGCGAGCATCCTTAATCACATCCCCAAGGGGACATCGCGGCCTCACGCTGCAGAGGCCAATAAAACAGACTTTATTAAACAGGACGGAAGTTATAGAAAGTTAAATACACGTTACAGGATTTGGTTTTGGGGACGAATCAACAATTCTTATGCAGAGCTAACAACGACGAGCAGTCTAACTAGGAGCTCGGGTCTCTCATTGTTATTATGTTGTGTATATTATATTTATGTATTGTACAGAAAGAAATAGCACAGAAAACATTTTGCCTGCTAAATAACTAACTCTCTCCCACACACACACACTGAGTATAATGAGACAATATTGATACATCAATTACATCAAATTACGCTTCACCAAGAAATCAAAGATTGCAGTAATTAAAAAGGGCAATAAATAAAAAAGACAACATACAAAACCCCATTTTATACGGGGGTTTAAATGTATAACTACATTACTCAAATTCATGTAAAATAACTTGGTATTTAATAACTGTATTTTTACAGTTCACTAGTCACGTTAATAGAAATGTTTGATATTTGTCTTTCTGTACACTTTTAAGCAATATAATTACTATAACGAATCTGTCTTTCTGCTCTTTCCCCCAGCTGTTTTTACTAAATCGCGGTTGCACGATCGTGTTTCAGAGACTGAAATCCCCAGGCTGCTAATCGCATCATCGAGCTCGAATAACGAGATGCGGCGTACTGAATTACTGTAATACGCCAGCCGATGAGATAAATCAATCCTTCATACATGACTTTGCCAGACTGTATAAAAGTTCTCTCACCTGGCTCAGTATTAGTTAAGTTTAACTTTCATTTTTATTTTTTCTCCTCTGTATAAACTGTGAAACTGTGACTTGCTGGCTCAACAGGTTCTCTCCCTTTCTCTCCACTACGTACATCATCATCGTAATAATACTAATAATGATGATAGTGACTGTATGTGGGTGTAACTCTGGTCCTACCTATACTTCATGCCGGTCCTCATGCTCTGGTCACTGGAGGACGGCATGCTCTGAACCGACAGCTGTCCAAGACTGCGCGCCACCATGGCAACGGCTCTGAACTTGCTGCGCGTGCCGGCGTTTGGGCTGCTGGCGTTCTGCCGGTTCAGACGCTCATCTGCGCTGCGACTCATCGAGCGGTGGTCCGTGCAAACGAACGACACCTGCATCCTGACCCGGGTCACGCAGAGCGATCACAACCAGCCAAAATTTCTCCTTCCCTCTCCCTCACACACACTTACTTTAGTGCAAAATCGAGCTGAAGACGATGCTTCTTCTTTATCTCGGTTCTAAATGTGTGCAGGATACGGCTGGAGCGCTGATATCACATGAGTCCTCACATTACACGTGAACCTGTCTTCGTCTTCACTCATCTCATCGTGCTCGTGAAGCACAAAGCTTCGATCTCTCACTCACACGCACGCACGCACGCACACAAAAACCCTGACACAAACTCCTGCAACTCGGTTTCTGGTTCAATGAACAAAATGAGCTGCGCTGTTTCCACACATTCCCCGTTTAGCGGCGCGCCAGTCTTCACGATCTAATTCCAGCTCAGATTTAAAAAGAAAAACAAAACCAAAAAAATAAATAAATAAAATCAAACAAATTATTTAACAAAAAAGCTAATATTAATTACACAGTCCTTAGGTTGTAATTGCTCTTCCAGATAAGTATCTACTCCTGAGATGTGATTTAAGTTACAGCAAGACACAGAGTGGCAGAGTGTGTGTGAGAGTGTAAGAAAGACGCGCGCGCGAGAGAGAGTGAGTGTGTGAGCGAGAGAGAGAGAGGGGGGGGGCATGCTGCAGCAGGAAGACCTGAGAGAGAGAGAGAGGAGGGGGTGGGATGGAGCAAGAGCAAAAAGAGGGATGAAGAGCCCATGTTTTTACCGTTTTGTGTAAACAAACAGAAAAGTTAAACTCAGCAAAAAATAAAACAAGAGTTTTATTCATCTCTTCTTCCTCTGCAAGAGCGTCACACCACTGCAGTGTGAAATGCCTGCGTATACTGTGTGTGTGTGTGTGTGTGTGTGTGTGGGAGAGAGAGAGTGAAAGAAAAAAGTTAATGCTATACTGTATAAGCTGAATCTATAAATATCAGTGTCAGGTTAAAGTGATGCTCCATAAATAGAGAACAGGATCAGATTAACACGCCAAGATGCTGCTCCTTCTTACTGAGGAGAGACACGCGCACACACACACTCCTCATGAACGGTCTCCTAAATACCCAGAGTTCAGCCAGTGATGTCAAAGTAACATGACTGATAAGAGCTTGAGCAGCAGCAGGTCTCATCTTTAAGTGAGTTTTTATACAAAGGTGTTGGCGTGGAGGGGTGTGTTTTGGTGCAAATGTAGGTTTGCGTGTCAGGAGGTAGGTAATATGTTGCAGTTCCTCTATAATCCTACAGGTATTCAATATTCACACACGCTGGCAGGCAGCAAAGCATCCTGTGTGTTAGGAGTGAATTATTTGCCATTCGAATTTCATAACAAAACCTGATGAATAAATACTGAATCATGATATTTATAGAATCATAACAGAAATCAAATCAGCAGGAGTCCAAGTCATCTTACTGGACTGGAATTTCGCCCAAAAATCTTTTCAGTCTGCAGGAATTTAATGAAGACGCTCAAGTTAAATGTTTAACCTAGAGTCTGTATAATTTGGTAAATATTTATAGAAAGATGCTTCTATGACAATATCTACTAAAACTAAGGAAACTTCTTTGGTATCGGTCTTTAGATCCTTATTTCTGTTTTAAACTGACAAAGAATGATGATTAGATCAGAAAATCAGAAGAATAACCTTGTTAAGTTTACTGTGACTCAATCAAAAATGTTTTCTAGATATGATATTTCTTTTGTAAAATGTAAAAAGTCACATGATATTTCATTCATGAGTAACACATTCCTATTTTTTTTTTTTTTTTGCCAGGTGTAGGTGATTTGATTTCTTGCTCTACACACAACACATACACAGGTCAGAAACATGACACCCTAGTAACTCAAGAAGACCAGGAGCCATGACAACACAATTGCACATCCTCACGATAACTAAAGAAACATCGTCACGTCTCAGAGCTATCGGTGCGCCTTATTAAAAAAAAAATAAATAAAAAATCTCTTTCATCTCTGGACTTCAATAAAGCGCCCGTGATAGAATCACACGTGCTCATGGTCACACTGGAGCGCATTAGAGACGGCCGGCACAGTGATGCAGCTGCAAGGGCTGGCGCTGCTTCTAACCTCTTCTTCACATGTCTGAAGGATGTGATCTTAAAGCATGATCAGTGACCAGAAGCACGCGGCCGCCTTTTTCTGTCGATTTTCATCTTTCTGTCAGTGATGCGACAGACGTCGATCGATTAAAACAGAAATAAGAAGTGGCTCTCGGACTAGAGGCTGAGCCGGATCAATAACGAGCCACAGATGATTTATAAAATCTTCTCCAGCTCTCTGTACGTAATTAAATGACAGTGACCGGGGACATGCTTTTTTTTTACCTGAATGCCAGATTGCATTTAAGATAACCACAAGAAGATAAATAAATAAATAAATAAACACACATACACATGACAAAAAGCCATTATGCAAATGGTGTTAATCATGCTGAAGTGACAGCTGCTCCACTCGCAGCTGTTTAACACACTTGTGTAAATGGAGTGAATATTAAATCAGAGTGTTTACTCAGAGGTGTGCGAATAAACATGATGAGAGCTATCGGATTTTAAACTATTTAAAGTTTCTTTTTGCGAAACCATCAGGTTAATTCTGTGCCATAATAAAAGCAGAGACATCCTCTTGTCTCGGACACATTAGTTATCATGTCGGCCCTCACATCGACTTCTAACTACACTGATCACTTTAAAATGCTACAATTAATGAAATTCATGATTTTAACATTTTATAAAACTGAATCTCATCGTGTACGTCAAGGAAGCCAGAAATCACACTAACAAATGATTACTTGTGCCAAGAACATGCTGTGATCTGAAGGCGTCCATATGGATGGGATATGATGAACAGATGGGGGCTTGAGCTGATCAGAGTCTTTTCCTTCCCAAAACCATTGAACTATTGTTAGCAGCACACGGTGTACACATCATTTAAAGTAAATTTGCTAATACGTTTTATCAATTATTCATATACTGTACTGTACAGAGAAATGTAATAAAACAATACAATACAGTTATAAACATGCTACCAACAGCTTCAACTTAATCTCATGTATACTTAGAGCAGGCGATAACACTTTGTTGTGAATTACTGTTACTTTTTCATTCTTACCCTACAGTAGAATATAAAGATCATTTAATCATTAAAATCATTACATTATCATTACATCACATTATCGGCATTACATCATCAGCCGTTCCCAAACTCAAAGAGACTGCATATGGCCTAGATGGAAACTCTTCCACGTCCCACCCAAACCTTTAATCACAGCTCTAATCAACAAAGACTAGCACATTGTTTAAATCCTATGGGTTTGTTTGATTAGTTTTAATGTAAATACTTTATCAGAGATATTTTAAGGGAATTCTAAACCGAATTACAAAATGTTAAATTTGCACATCTACGCCCCTCTGGGACTTTGCAAATTTTTCACACAAATGTGGACTAACTGCACTCAGCTGTAACTTAACCTGTATAACTTATACACTTAACACCTCACACGTGGTGTACATTTTCTAGCTAAAGTTTTTCTATATTTGTATAATTTTCTCTAATTTCATATTTTACGTTTCTACTTTATTCTATCTTTGTCTATTTTAGCTCACAGACAGTGCCCACATTTCAATGCATAATCATACTGTGCCTGGCTGTGTATGTGACAAAGTATGTACCCTTACTCAATGATAAATTAATGACATGTTGTACTTGATACCCATTTAGAATTATATATATAAGAATGTTGAATGTCCATAAAACTGCCATGGTTCCTGTTTCCATTTGAATCCAATTCCCACTTTGATTTTCGTTACAAAAAGGCTAAGAATCTGACACCAGCTACAGAGCACTAAAAGCAGAGCTACAGTATGGCACCATGTTAAGACTAGGGTTGGGTATCGTTTTTTTTTTTCTTTTTTTTCCGATACCGGTGCAAAATTGATACTTTTAAAACGGTACCGGTGCCAAAACGGTGTCTGAACCGATACTTTACAAAAGCCACAAAATGATGGTGGATGACTCAAGAATACATTTTTATTGAACAAAAAA
>JAOTQY010000001.1:11180181-11195153 GCA_026413445.1 Dolichallabes microphthalmus
CAGCAACGCGTGTTGTAACCACAGTGGATTTACTCAAGACGACTGTATGAAGTGTTGAATCTTTGATGCTGGAAAATTAAATACAAGAGACAAAGAATTCAGTGGACTTCGTGTCGTGAGTACGAATCTGATTCAAAGCCACGCGTCGAGACTATCTGAGTAATGCGACCGCATCCACACTGTTGGTGTTAAACAAAAATAAATCTACAGTAAGTAACGAGCTGCTGTGCGAGTTCCCTGAGAAGGCTGAGGAGAAGTTTTTGACCTTGGGGCAGTGAGATGATCTCCTTCACCTGAGATCTGATCACACACACCTTGTCACCTTGAGATATTCACATGAGTGAAAAAAAACAGAAATCAATAGCATCCAGAGTCTCAATCTGATAGCAGGTTTTATCTGGATCATCTCCTGCTGGTGTAGAGGGAGGAAGACGAGCACCTCGTGGCTATCACACACACTTCACACACTCCTTCCCTCCTGCAGTCTCTCTCACTCTCTCTCCTTCAGTCTCCATGTGACTTTGATGAGCTGTGTGTCGTGTAGATAACCGCTGCCAGGACTGCAGTGTGTAAAAGCACAGAGCCTAAGGGTACAAGCCTGTCTCCACACACGCCTGTCTCTCTCTCTCTCTCTCTCTGTCTCTCTCCTCATAGATTACTCAATAAGTCGTAATACGAAGAGGGGAAAAAAAACTAATTAATTCTCCCAACTTCTGAGAGCTGGCAGCCTGCGGCGTCTCTAAAGCTCGAGTGTAAATTGATACAATGTGCATCCTTTCAGATAAACAAACACGCAAACAAAACGCTGGGCTTTCACTCTGTCCACACACACACACAGTCAAATTATACACTATAAAATTATTATGCTACAAATGTAAGTGGCTGCTAGATGACATTTTCAAAAATAGCAATGAACATTATAAGTAGGCTGCACAGTTCATTTCTTTCTTTCTTTCTCTATTTATTAATTAATTAATTATTTATTTGTCGATTTATTTATTTATTTCTCCATTTATTTACATTCACCTTTTTTATGAAGAGCAATGTCATCCATGTCAAGAGCAGTGAACACAAATCCTACGTTATTAACACTGTATGCTTACATTTCTTAGTAGTTTATTAAAGATTGCATTATTTATATAGTCCGTATTTAATCAGATATTTACTTTTTTCTAAAATAAATAATAATTTGCCAAATTCTTTTCATTTTCTGTAACTCCATTTCAAAGAATCAACAATGAAAAAAATCCTGAATGAATTCCCCATACCACATAACGACACATAACTGCTTATAACTTCTCTTATACTTAATCTACTCAACATTATGATTTAATTTATTATTTATTAAATTATTTATACACAATTTCATAGTGTACCGTACGTACCATTTTTGGAGTAAGCCTTGCATTTTGCATAGTATTTATTTTATAGTTATCAATCAATATTTGTTTAACATTATATTTGTTTCATATTTACAAAAAACGTAATTTAACATAAATGAAACTGTGGAAACAAACAAACAAAAAAATTCCTGATATAAAAGCTATTCAAACAGAGAGAGAGAGAGAGAGAGAGAGAGACGTCTGGGGACTGGGGAAGTGTGAAGTACAAAGACTTCTGGAGGACTGAGTTACTGAATTCTCCTGAGGGCCGACAGCATGCAGAGGAGATAGCAGAACCCTTCCTTCCTAATACACACACATACACACAGTTCTAATCTGTCCTACAGTGGATTACGGGGACTTTGTCATCATATAGTCTCTCTGGGTCCTCAGTGCCCCCCGGTGGTACCTTCAAGTCTAACAGAGGTCAGGGTGGAGAACCACGGAGAATCCGTTGCCTAAATGTGTGTGTGTGTGTGTGTGTGTGTGTGAGAGAGAGAGCAGTCCGAGTGTGTGTGTGTGTCTGTGTGTCTGTGTGTGTGAGAGAGAGAGAAAGAAAGAGAGAGAGAGAGAGAGAGAGAGAGAGACGCTAAGAGTTATTGGGACATCACAGATCGCAAATCTGAGCGTTTCCTTAAAAACGATTTTATGCCTTCATCAATCATTATTGTTTTTACAATACTTAATTCAGGTCAATTTTATTTTATTTATATAGCAATATATAACTGTCTCAAAGCAACTTTACTGAATAAAAAACTAATACTAATTACTAAAATAATATTACATGATATTAACAATACCATACCAATCCCGACAGCAAGCTTTATTGAACGAGTTCAAAACCTAGACGATTTCTTTCATTACAAAATAATAATTAAATCACAACTTGCATAAAACAGATCATATAAATACAATAAAGTACAACTATAAGAGAAATCAAGCCTAGCATAAATAAATAAATAAATAAATAAAAAAAAAAAAAATCTGGCTGTTTCCAAAGAAAACAAAATACCAAATCTAAAATTTTTTACTTGTTTCAGCATTGGATTATTATTTTCTCTGATGGTCGATTTCAGACCAGTATTGATGCTAGAGATCCGATCAGGACTGTAGGAGAGTTGTTAACAATGTAAAAAAAAAAAAAAAAATTTTTAAATATTACATTTAAATTGAATAAATCATGAACAGCATAATCTTTAACGAGCAAGTTTACAATAAAAATCTATTTCGGTACAATATCTGAAATAGCAATATTTTCTAATTGAATTTAAATTAGGTTTAAAATTTGCTAATATTTTAACCCAATTTAAAATATTTTCGCTTTTAAGACTTTTCAAAACGCTGTAAATCATCTGAAATGCTCCGTAAATCAACATTCTTGTTTTAATACAGCCGGGGTGGAAATAAACTGCCTTACTGAAGTACTTTATTAACCTTGTGTAAAGCGTGTTAATGCTGAAGTACGCGTTAGTTTCTGCTGTACGTAATGTACATCCATCAACCCATAATCACACGAGTATAGCCTCCAGAAGTGTCGACACACACACACACACACACACAGAGCATAGCACAGCCCCCATCTGAGGAGACAAAATGACTATTTAAAAATAACAGTGGTTGCATAAATTCAATTAGGGGTCTTTTGGTCACGGTGAAAGGCGAGCGCGGGGCAATTAAGCAGCCTGGGAGCGCCGAGCCAAGCCGACTGGTGGCAGGGAGCAGATGACGTGGGCAGCGGTGGGCGTCAGCGCCCTAATTGGCCGCAGCACATTAATCAAAAGTGAAAAGAAGCTTCCGTCGAGGACAGAGAGAGAGAGAGAGAGAGAGAGGAGGAAGTGAAATAGAGACTGACCCAGGAGATGCTGAAGCGATGAAGGCAAGGTGTGATAATTGTGTTCAATTAGGCATCTGATTGGCACTGACAGAATCTGGGCACTGACAAGCGCGGCACAGATGAGAGCGATTAGCGGCTGCTGGAACAAGCTGTCACTCCTCACAGCTCTGCAACGCAATGAAACCCAGCGCATATCGCTTTCTGTGACCAGTGCTCTCTAACACACACGCACGCACTACACAACCGACACACTGGTCAGCTCTCTCTTTCTCACAAACACTTCAAAATTGCTTTATTGGTATGACTAATATTTACATTCGTATTGCCCAAGCTTTTAAAATACGTCACAAAAATACGTCACACACACAGCTCAGGGCTTCCACTTCATCCTGTTTTTTTTGTTTTTTTTATTTAAAGCACTGATTCATCACTTGTTTCACACTTCAATGTTTTACATGCATTCTTATTTTACTACTCTGTCAAATAATAATAATAAAAAAAATCTCCTGACCAATGAGATTGCCAGCTTAGGGGAAAAGTAAAAATCGAGGAATATTGTAAAATCACACCTTTTCCCCTTTCATTTCTTATAGTCCTTATAAGACTCACGTGCTGCACAAAATATAACCATACTCTTAGGAGTAGCTAGGATTGGCTAACTAACTAACTAACTTCACACTTGACATGGCTCGATTAAAACAAACTCTGGTGCGGCTGCTCTGTCAGTGAGGTTCACTTGAACAAATGTGAACGCTGCCGTCCAAACCTTGGAAAAAGGTGCTTGACAAGGTGAGTTATCCTTTCTAACAGACTGGGATGTGGGCAGGGTAATGGGCGTGTCTGTTACAAAATAAAGGAAGTAAGGTAAACATAGACATGAGTTTCCAGGCAAGACCCCATCTTTTCACCACCACATACTGTAACACACTAATGTATATCATGCTCTACTTCCTACTTTCTAGATTAATTTTTGAAAAAGTAGAACAGGATTGAAGGCCCCCTTTAATGCACAGGCCGGTATTAAACTATATAAGGTGAAAGTGTGTATCAGGGAGCAGACAGATGCCATAAAAAGGTCTGATCAGTGGCCCTCTCTCTCTCATTCTCTCAAGATGTGGAAAGTGAGGGACAGGAGCTTGAGCTAAGGGAACAATCCGGCTCGCTCTCTAAACGCCAGCAGTGTGTTCTGCAGAGAAGCAGAGGTTAATGTGTCTTCTATTGGGAAGCAATTGCAGAGCGTGAGGAGCGTAGTCCTCTATTCTCTGCTAGTGATATGCTTGAGTGGCTGCGGGATGGATTCAGCCACCAGGAACAGGAGCACACACACATACACACAGACACACACTTCTCACTTCGCAGAAATTAAACGGCACATTTTATGATTCCAGATGAGTGCTTTCAGCATGGTTGCGGCAGAGAGAGAGAGAGAGAGTGAATGTAGTAAAGGAACGGAGGAAGAACCCGAGTGGTGGGGGTTTGTTTGCTGAAGACAGCAGGGGGGCGTCCCAGTGAAAAATGTCAGGTTAAATTATTCTTGACAGTGTTAATATCTGCACCTCATAGCCATAATCACATGTAAATAAATAGTGAAATAGCTCTCAGCTGGAGGCAGGGACCAGAGGGGCATCTTCCAGATGAGCGCCATCGCTGACACACACTTCCTAAACACACCACAGGGAGCGTGTTAAGAACCGAGCTAAAGAAATACAATCTGATAATTTTTATTCAACCATTATTCCCACACACTCAGGATTTAAAGGTTGCACTCTTTAGTTTCTTTTAATGCTGGATTGCATGGTTTGACTATTAAGAGTGCTTCTTCTATATCTTTAGTGTTTACCTTTAATTATATTTTATAGTAGGAGTGATACCAATATAAATGCAAATCGCAATCTCTGACATGGAAAACTATGATAGAATTGTTCAACTTGGAATTTCAGGAAGTCAGGACAGGAGGAACTGCAACAAATTCACCTTGCACAAGTGTTCGGACATAAACACACCTAATATGGTGGTCAACAGTAAGGAGAATTCCCTTAGCATATTTTTTTTTACTGCGGGATAAAACTTGATTTGTAAGTTAACTTAAATTGTAAAATTTAACTCTGCTTAGTAAGTTTAGATTAGTACAGTATTTATTATTGTGATGATTTTTTTGTTTACTATTTATTTTATTGGTTTGTAGTCATTTGTAGAGGTTTGTGAAAGTTTGCATGGGTTTTGTTGGGGTTTGGGGGACATTTTAAGAGTCTGTGGGTTTTCATAGAGGTTTAGGCAGCTTCATGGAACATTGGATAGTTTTATAGGGTTTTGTGGGGATTTGGACTAGTATGTGGGGGTTTGAAGGACATTGGAGGACATAATTCTGCTGATTTCAGCCCAAATATCATCCCATGATAAAACCACTGTAAAATAATATGCAGGAGCAAACACCATTAATTGCTTGGAAATATTAATGTAGTTATAATAAATAAATAAATAATAATAAAAAAATTTAGTAACTAGGCCTACAAATATTGCTTGGGGCATCCACATTTTGGAAGTCTTCAAAACTAGAGTTGTAACTTTTCCCAGTACTACTAATTTGCAGCATGAAAATTAGGTGAAACTAGGTGAGGCCTGGAAAACTGTACTGTATTAGGGTTGTTTGTTTGTTTACGTGCGTGCGCGCGTGTGTGTGTGTGTGCGTGTGTGTGTGTGTGTGTGTGTGTGTGGCACTAACATTTCCTTTACAAATAAACAACAAACCTAAAGAAGCAGTAAATAAGTGTGAATATTATTATTATAATTATTATTAATCATCATCATCATCATCATCATCCTAGTCATCTCATCCATCAACAGGTTCATGTTAAATTATTCTTGTCTTTGTTTGTCCTGTTTAAAAACTACAACCCTATTTAAAGTAAGCACATCAGAGGTCATTAATGTCCCATCATATCTATAAAAAATAAAAATAAAAATTTCACAAAAAAACTTGCTTTATGTCCTAAAGCCATTACAGCATCATAACACAATATCACCCTTTCCTAAAATCATGCTAAATCCTTATCAAGCCTCTTTAATTTGTTTAAGAACCATTTTATGGATCACCAAAGACATCCATATTTGATATCCAAGACAGAATTGAATCTCAAAGAGAAAAAAAGCTCTGAGGGTTTTGGTAGGATTTAGTCCAGTGGGGTGCCAACAAGTGTGAGAGAAAACGAGAGCGTGTGAGCGTGGTGTGTAAGCGAGTAAGAAGCCGTCGCGGTATTAATCACGTCCACGCACCTGTCACACTGGCATGTGGAACTAACAGGAAGCACATTGGAGAAAGTGACGCCGTCCAAATGGCTGCAGCTCGCAGGAGCGCAGGTTCACCCTGTTTACTCACGCAGACAACGACCCCCTGACCTCTAGACCCAAAGACCCCTGCAGATCTGAGGACAAAGCCATGCCTGGATGTTCTCTAAAAACCCTCACACACACACATGTTCACCTGTCTGGAGAAAATCTATAGAAAAGCAATAATCTGTACAATGAGGTGAAAGAAAACATACACACACACACACACACACCTTCTAGGATCTAAAAATCACATTGCCTTACATACACTACTGATCAGAAAGCAGGGGAGAGAGAGAGAGAGAGAGAGAGAGAGAGAGAGAGAGCAATACAGGAGGTATACAGACAGAAAAAAAGCGACCTAGAGACTGATAGACAGACAGATACAGACAAAAAAGACAAAGAAAATGAAAGAGAGATAAGAAAGGGAGGGAAGGAAAGAGAAAGAGAAAAGGACAAATAGAAGCAGACAGGAAGAAAGAGAAAGAGACAGAGTGGGACAAAGTGACAGACAGAAAAAGAAGGAAAGAGAAAAAGAAATTCCTGTGATTTGAAGTAAACATTCACAAAATAGAGAGCAGAAGTTGTCGAAACTCTCAGTGTGGTTGCTTTACCTGCCCATATTCAGCAATACCTGAATTACTGTCTCTACTAGTGGGGGTGAAAAAGGCAGATAATATATATTATTCTCTTAATACAAAGACAAATCAACAGAACCCACAAACAGACCCCTTGGTTTTAGCGCCAGTGGGTGATTTGGGAAAACCCGACTACATTTATTGGCACGGATTGTCTTTCTGAATCCTCTTATGTGCCTTTTCCAATTACACCACAAACATAAACAGTATCAGCTTTAATATAATTATTAAAATAAATACCCCACTGTAAACACACACACATACATGGGAAGTGTGTACAGGGTGGTATAAATATAGATATGTGCTCTTCTCCTTTGAGAGCATGCCAGCTGACACCATGCCCAGTCTGCAGCTTATAATAATGCCCAAGTGTGTGCATATGCATGTGTGTGTGTGTGTGTGCCTGCTCATTTATATGCAGAAGAAGCAGAGGTTTTGTCAAAAGTCAGTGAGGAACACAGAAGATGGAAGCTGGAAGAAGGCGAGCTCATTAGATCTGTGCTCTGTTCTTTAGCATGTGTGTGAATTGCAGTGCTGCAGCGTAGACGAGGAGAAGGGTTCAGTCACACCGTCTCTCGTCCCTTATCTCAGTCAGACAGTTGTGGAGAGCTTGAGAGTGGCGGCGGTGAGAGCGGGTAAAGCGGGCAGCGTGGGCACACAGGCCCGGGGACATGGATCAAAGTGAGAAGTGTGAGGAGTGTATGTATGGAGGCTTCCTTACTTTTACTCACCAGACTGCCTCACTCACGTGTCCAGAAATTTCTCTGACCCTTCTCATTTCTAAAATCCTCAAGGTGCTGATTAGGCGCATAACAGTGTGGTGATTTTGACTGATGTTGTGATTTACAAGTCAATGACTCAAATGAATTATCACAACCATCATGAATAATTTTTTTTATGAAGAAGAAGAGACAATCGGTGTGTTAAAAAAAACTATTTTAAACTGGTGTGTAAATAATGTAACAACCTAAAAAGCTGATTTGACTGTAAGTACTTTAAAAATATTCCTAGTCTATCTGCGTCAAGTGCATGGAATCACATATTAAATCATATTTATCATATTATATTACATTGTATTGCATTGCATTGTCACGTATTGTATCGAACCATATTGTATTGTATGATATTGCATCTTATTGTATCATACAGTATATTACATCGTATCGTATTGTATCATATTGTATCATATATTTCATCGTATTGTATCATATCATATTATATCGTATATTATGTTGTATTGCATCTCATTGTCTCATATTGTATCTTATTACATTGTATTCCATCATATTATATAATTTTATTGTACCATATTGCATTGTATTACATCACGCATGATAACGTATCATAATGTATCGTATGATATGGTATAGTGTCACATCAAATAAGATTTTATTGCATTTTATCACCTGTTGCACTTTATCATATGGTACTGTATCAAAGTGAATTCAGTAATATCTGAAGCAAATATTTTGCATATTCGCATATGTAAGCCTAATGTTTACCCTTCCAGTCTTGAAGGAGAAATGTTCCTATCATGTGTTAAAGGCTTCACTCACATGCTATTCACTTTTTAAATGACGAGTGACTGAAAACCAGTTTTAATATGTTAGCCTGTTCAATATTATATCATTTAATATAATAAAGTGTGATTATTTGGGAACACATCTTTTACTTTCTTCCTTAAATTGTTATTTATCTACAACATATGAAAAAAATCACGTTTTCCTTGATATTTTTCTGACCTGTGCTTACCCTATTGACCAGCAGCCATTTTCTCCTTTCCTTCTTCCAACACCTGCTGTGCTCCAAAATGAAATAGGGACTAAAAAATTCCATACCTCTGGCCTGGTCGCGCACCGAGTAATAGATCTCATTTTGACATAGCAGCGCTCCGAGTTGAACCTCTCGACTTCCTACAAGCGACGATGAGCACAAGCAACGGCGATGGGTTTTCTACCGGGCCGTAATGAGAAAATGTAGTGTGTCTGTGTGGGTTATGGGATTGTAAAGGTGACTGCGACGGCTGTCCCGAGATCAGCAGGGATCCATTACCACAGGCCACTCGGCCACCGCAACCCATTTGCCAGGAATGACAACATTTTTGTCAATTTTTTACCAGCCGTGAGCAGAAATAGCTTGTCTCCACCAAACAGATGTTCAATATAGTAGTGCTTATAGCTAGGAAAGTGGCGATCTCTTGTTTTTCACTAGAGACAGAGAGAACTCTCTGGGAACAAACACAGACTTAAAGATGCATCTCTTACAGGTTAAAGATTCTAGCTTAAAGATTTCAAATGCAAAACCTTCTGAAATAAGAGCTTTCCATGTTACTGCCATAGTTTCCGTTAATAAAAGGTTGCACAAGATACGAAACATCAAGTTCATTCAAATATACTGCGCATTTTTGTAGATTTAGAAAGATGTACAGTTTGATATACATTACTTTAAGTGTTACAGTTCAAATAAAAGTAGTACTATAACAACAACTACTTTGAGTAATTCTAATAAATGACTTAAATATATATTTATTATTTTTATAAATCTATTTTGAGAAGAGATAAAATTTTTACTTAAATATCACTATAATCTAATTTGAGCTCACAGCTCTTCAGCTAATGTATTTAGTGTGGCCTTCTGTTTTGAAAAACCTCATCGCTCCTTTTTTGTCTTGTAATTTTTGAGGATTTTTTCCCACCAGATTTGTTATTAAATCTTGTTCCTGTGATAAACGAAAAAAAAATTCTGCTGGGAAAAGCTTTATGACAAACAGCCTTTTATTAGGAAATGCTGCTGGAATGCCCGGCATCTCCTCGGCATCTTTAAGTTTTTGGCCAGATTGAGCTTTACTGTATCGTGGAAGCTGAGAGTTTTCTGGTGAAAAGGACGGATGTGGAGTTGAGCAGTAAGTGACTGCAACAGATGCTTGAGTGCGGTAGGGATTCCTGACTTCGGTCGGAGGTTTCGTGTGAAAGTGCTGGCAGCCACAGCGTACAGACTTTGAGCTGAGGCTGAACTCTGGCTCTGCTGTCAGGCCGGACATATATCTCCAGCCCAATGAGAGTCTGATGGCTCTACCACATGGCCAGAGAAGGAGTAAGAGGTTTAGCCCCTCACCTTCCTCTTAAACCTATCATTTAATTCCTATGATTTTCCACATTTTGGAACACACAACGGCAAGAAAAAATCCCGTCCATAAACAATGAATCAGTTTTATACCACAGTACTTACTGTAACTCCAAAGGAATAAAATTGTTATGATTGGCAAAGTAATAATTTTTTTTCTCTACAGCAGCAAATTATAGTGCACAAAACTATGAACTGCTCATCCACCTCACTGATTTAAGCCTTTCTAAAACGTCTAATTAAAAATGTCTGAAAGCACAAAAAAATATCATACATTTTCAGCCAAAATGTTCAAAATGTAGCATCTTAATGAAAAAAAAAAAAATCCAAAATTAATTTCTAAATTCTTCTCAAGCCCAGACTCAGCAGCCGTAATCCACAGCTTTAACCAGTAAGCATTTATCAAGTATTACTGAGACGCTGATTCTGTAGCCGGTATTACTGAGACACATTAACGGGTAAGGAAAAAAAAACCTCTGTGTGCGCTGTGGCATTTACGCAGGTTGAGGAGGAGAGCATTAGCGCTTTAAACCTCTGCACTGTGATTAACAATCACACACGGCGAGAAGCCCGTGTTATCCTTCTGCAACGGAAAAGCTCTTTTTTTTTGTCATCAAATCCTTCATTCTTTCTTCTTGAGGAAAACGAGGGAGAGCTAATACCACAAAATGTTCTCCAATCTGCTTTAAGAAAAGAAAGAAGAAAAAAAGAATGAGACTGGGAGAAAAAAAAAACTCTCAATAAAACATGTGTGAACGAGGGGTAATTGTGAACAAATGCAGCATTGAAATTCATTTTCAACTCTTTACACACCATTTCAATCTTATTTTCTGCTTGTTAGCCACATCTTGTTGGTAAGGGTCAGCAGGACTGGCCAGTATTGATGAGTAATTGTGTATAATTCACTCTCTGCTCACGTCAATATGCATTGTTATTCATCGCTCTGTCTGTCTAAACGGACGTTTGTAACAGATCTACAGTTAGGCGTACACAGAAAGACACAAAGTGACATGTCTACCGGACACATGCTGGATAAGGAAACCCTCAGGCTTGTCTGTCTATTGACTCAAATTGCAATTAGGATGCTGAAGCATCAAATCACATACAGCAATTCTCTATTAACTCCAGGAATAGAGATGAGAAGCACACCAAACAACTCCACACTGACATGTTAAAAAATATCAGCTTCTATTTCCTGCTCATGTTGCTTAACTTTTTTTTTTTTTTAACTATAGCTATTTTAGTAGTTTTTTTTTTTTTTTTTTACTGGTCAATAGCACGCAAGGTGATGAGCAGATACTTAAGCTGTTGCAAAAAAAAATCAATGATGCATGTTGCATTTTTTATTCACTTATAGATATCCAAGACCAATAATTAAGGTAAGTTCCCATTTTCACATGTGTTATAGCAGCTAAAAACAGGCATTCGCTCACCGGCCACTTCCATGTTATTTAGAAACCACAAATTAGTATGAACTACTCCTTCCAAATGTGGTAAAACTTATATTTACAGTTTTACCTCTGACTGTTACAAAGCACTAACACTGGTTACTCCTTCCATGTACTTTATAGAAACATCTCCATACATAAAACTGCACCATATCAGAACATATTTGAATTATTATTTTATCAAAACAAGCACATTAATTATAAATAAGCCTGTGATTCACAGCTGCACTATTGTAAAAGATGCTATTCTAGAGAATGATTCAAAAGTTTCTGACCTAACAGAATCCAGAATTTAAGTGTGCTTTGATGTAGATTATATAAATAATTCCTGTTGGAATTATGTTTTTTTAAAGAAACCTTTAAAGAAATACAATTTACAAAGAATTCAGCTCCACAAGTCATTTGATGTCAACCTTTTTCTTAATTTCTTAATTAAATTTTTTTTGTCGTGCTGTTTTGTCTTGTCATTTGTTTTGTTCTGGAAGCTCGGTCACTAAAACAAATTCCTTGTACGTGCAAGCATACTTGGCAATAAAACTCTTTCTGATTCTGATTTATTCTTATTTTCTTAAACACAATGGCAGTTTTATCAGAGGGGATGAATATAGGCTAATCAATGTTTTCATGTGAATTGCATGTCAAATCATAGACACAGGGTCAACCCAACACTGAGGAATGTGATTTCATTTGGTCTGACCTGTGGGGAAAGCCCATTGCTGACCGGGTTCATGTGGTTGCTTGAAGCCGTCGGGTTCATGAAGGTGTCTGAGTAGCTGGAGAAGGTGTGGCGATTGGACGAGAGGCCGTAAGTAGAGCTGCCGTCGGCCGAGAGCCCCCCCTGGTGCATGGAGGAGGGCGGGAGAGGTTGAGGTCGATGCAATGTGCTACTGCCATCTAGATTGCAAACGCATCCTGTATTAGAATGATAGCAAAGTCACAGTTTATCATCAAGACTCAGCATGTGGTTGGTTCTTACCCTGGGAGAGGGTGGTGCTAGGATATGTGGTCTCTGGAAGCTGATAGGTTGGAAGTGTTGGCATTCCAGTTGGAGGAAACCCTCCAGGTAACAGGTGGTTAAATGCTGCCAGCTGATTGGCTCCTGCTTGTTTGCGCCATCTGGCTCGTCGGTTACTAAACCATACCTGGAAGGGAAAAAACAAGAAGTCAGTCAAAGAGCAGAACGAAGAAAAAGGAAAAACGAGTCATACAATTTATTTGTTAATCAAATTAAGGTTGAAAAATTAAGTTTCATATGAATGTATCTATAAAAGAATATCTTTTATTCTGTTCATTTTCAGCAAGTTGGGTTCAGGAACATACAGTAATATCGTTAACCGCATGTAGTGTGACAGAAGCCGGTACACAAGCGGTTAAAAACCGTTTCAAACACCAGTCGCAGAAGGACGGCCATTTTGATGCAAAAGTGCTTGGTTCGATCGGCTGAAATACTCTGCCGCGCTCATTAACCATTAGACACAGTAAGAATAAATCCAAATGTTCGTTCTATTCAGAATTAATAACCCCAAATATTTATTGCTCAGACATAAATGCGCACAGTGGGGATGATTGAGAGCGTGTCCCTGTGGGATAGAGTGTTTTATCACACAGCGAGACCCCTGTTGTTCTTGTTAAGTGCCTGAAGCTGTGTTCTGTGTAAACAAGGCTCCCTGAGCTGCCATTTAGAGAGGGTGCGTGATTACGAGGTCGGTGGTAGACCACACATTTCCATGACAGTGACATTCTCTCGGACAGTTTGACCAGAAGGATCGCAACAGATACGTTCACGATGAAGTCTTACGTTTTAAGCAACCCATTGAGGCTCAGTCATTGAGTAAATTCCTTCTTCTACATAATCCATTGTCATCAAACTGCAAAATACGCTCTCAGAGAAGCGACTCTAGACGCTCATCTTTAACCGTCAGTAACTTACACTTTGTAAAAGGCTTCTGCTTGACCAAAACATGAATATAATTAAAGGACGTGAAAAGGCCTGGCCCGTACTGACGGCAACCTGTTCCATTTCACCAGGACGAAGCCAGGGCCCTGTGTGCGCCAAAGGTTGAACGACATTGATCTATGCCTCGCACTGGCAATTCATCCGCGCTTAATACACTGTCAGCGCAGTTCATCTACTGTTGTGTTTCAAATGGCCTGGTCCATTGTGAGGCAGGATGAAAGAGCAGGACAAAGAACTCTCAATACAGCGGACTGAACACTGGACACAAAGAGGGGGTGTCCCTTTTTAAACAGGCCTTTAAGAGTTCCACTTTCATGGTATGCACACAAGGACACACTCTATTTGGAGGCGGTGGAACCGCAGACACACTCGACAAAACACACATGCACAGACACACACCCACACACCCTTACTCACACACCCCTTTCTTGCCCGACTCCCCCCCCTTTTTTTTCAAAGTGGTATTTTTATTGTCTGTGTGCAAAACTGTCAGGTTGCTAGCAGCTAGCATCTCATTCAAACCGGCTTCAATGGACCTTTAGCGTTTGATTCGACCAAAGATGACTCTTAACCATCTGTCAAGTGTTCGGTTCAACCCCCCCCCACCCCCCTTTTTTCTTTTAGTCTTTAGTAAGAGAAAGCAACGCCCACCCTTCCCCCACTTCCAGACTATAGAGCTTCTGAGGGGGCTCTTTAACTCGGACCCGAGCCTTAATCCAGAAAACTCCGGCAGGGAAAAAAGCAGCAAAAGTCTGCCTCATGTCATCGACTGGCTCCATTAAGGTGCGCTGGAGCGGGTGGCTAGGCTTGAACTGATCCCCTACTGGGGTTGAATAAACAGGTCCTCGGCCCTGGGGCATAGAAGCTGGGATGCACCACTTCCTTTACTCAAATGACTCTGAAACAGTAGCAGTGCCACATGACCTATGACCCCAGGACCCTACTCTTGACCCTGTCGCTCTTTTAAATCCATAGTGATAAAACAACACAGTGCTTCTGGGTCTGAACATAAAATTTCTATAAGTGACATGAAAAGACGACTATGATTCACAATTTATTGCAGTTTACTTAATTTTTTTGTCTGTTTTTGGTTTCAAAATCTGCCCTAGATGTGGACATGCTTCTACAATAACAAGTAAATTCAAAGTGCAATATGCCCTCTGAATTAAGAACACCATCACTGAGGTCCACTGTGTGTGTGTGTGTGTGTGTGTGTGTGTGTGTGTGTGTGTGTGTGTGTGTGTGTGTGTGTGTGTGTGTGTG
>JAOTQY010000001.1:11201041-11217270 GCA_026413445.1 Dolichallabes microphthalmus
ATAAGTGAGTGAATGAGGTGAGTGTCTCAAATACTCATTCAGCACATGGGCCAGCTGCAATAAGTAGGCTGCTATTTGTTTTTTTCCCCTGAGTTTTCATGAATACTAAATAAATAAATACCGTGCCATTCATACCGATGTATCACCGTACCGTGAAGTTTTGATACCGTTACATCCCTACTATACTCTATAGTCTTTTTCTCCTGATCAGAAGATCAGTAGTTTGAGCCCCAGCTCCACCAATCTGCCATTGTGGGCTCATAACCCTGTCTGCTCCAGGAGCATCGTATCAAGCCTGGCACTGCGCGCTGACCCCATGCTGGCACATGCGAAGACGGAATTTCACTGTGCAGTAAAATGTGGCTCAAAACAACTTTGGTCTGCTTCAGCTTTTAAATGTGGAAGGAAGAAAAAGGAAAAAACAAATATATCTATGAAAAATGCAACACTAATGAAATCATAGACGGAAAATTTTTAAAAGAAGAGACAGCACAAAATCATTCAGATTACACATTGTATATTTGGAATTTATACATTTCTACAGTGGACCTTTATTTACTCTGGATTATTATGTTACTTTATCTGACCCATGGATATGTACAGTACACTGCTTTGTCTGTGTGTGTGTGTGTGTGTGTGTGTGTGTGTGTCTAACCTGTACGCGAGCCTCAGTGAGTTTGGTCCTCTGAGCCAGCTCCTCTCGGGTGTAGATATCAGGGTAGTGCGTCCTCTCGAAGGCCTTCTCGAGCTCCTCCAGCTGCTCGGCGGTGAAGGTGGTACGACTGCGTCTCTGTTTCCTCTTCAGAGGCAGGTCCGGCTCTGACTCCACATCCGAACCCTCGTCTGTTCGGTGACCTGAGGTTCAACATCATTTTGTTAACAAATATTAAAGCACCTTCACTGTGAGCTATTTTTCTGTTACATGCTTATCTGTGCTTGAACAAGTAATGAAATCATCTATTGATATGGTTTGTAAGATGTTTGAAAAGTAAAGAATAAAATACTTAGCGACAAGCATTTTTAGCAATCCTCCTCAGTCTCTCAGCAATTCTAAGCCACTTTTATCCTTTTGTATTTATATTTATTGAATGAAAGACAACTTAACTCCTGTTCACACTTCTGTTATAGCAGCTATAAACAGTCCTTCCTTCACATGCCTCACTTTATTCTCTCTCATCTTACTCCAAAGTGTTGATACGTAAATAAAGTTTCCTTACAGTAAACTTCACCACATCCTTCCGAATGAGAGAAACAATAACATTAATATAATCGTGCACTGCTGTTATAGAAAATGAATCAACATCTTCTGCCGAATCAGAAAACAGAATTCAGCGGTCATGCTGCGTTCAACTTTTTCCAAAATCTAACCAATAATTGCCAAAGATAAACAGCTCTTTACCCGCAGCAATTTATGCATGAATGTGGACATGTATACAAAATGGAAACACAATGAACACAAAAAAAAGTAGGGGGGGAAAAAAAAAGTAAAACGGGTGTAAAGCCAAGGGAGTGCAATCACAGCAGTATTAATGTTGTGTTATCTTCACACGGAGCCCAGGCTGCACTTCGTATGGGTTTTATTCATGTGTAGAGTCTTCAGAAGCATAATCCTGCCACTGAGCTCCGGAGGCCTGGGGACAGCGCTGGGAGGGTTATGGTAATCTACACAGGACACCTTGCCGTTCGGCGTCTCTCTCATTCTCTCCACGGCGGCCTGAGGCTAGCCGCTCTGAGGCAAGCACTTCAAATAAGTATGGTTGATACTCTATTACTTCTGAGCCATTGAATTCCCCAGTCTTTGTGGTTTGGTTTGGAGCTAGGGTTCGAGAAACACATTACAGCAAATTGTACATTTAACCTCTTTTTTTGTTCTTCTATCAAACAAGAGTACAAATTTAGCATCTTTTTTTGGAGCATAGAACCAAACTGCATTACAGCTCCAACAAAAAAAAATTTTTATCTCACATGCATTCGGAAAATGCATTATACTGCATTTATGTTGCATATTTACAGCGGGCGGGTTTGGGGGACTTGTGCAACTTTTCCACAGAAAAGGTTAATGGCATTTTTTTCTGACAAGTGGAAGAACATGGACAGAAATGGACAGAACATGGACAGTTGCTTCAGGTTCTGTGGTCTTGCATCATTGCCAAGCAAAAAAGAACTCAAATTTAAAATAAGAAACAAGAGAGAGGATTGGGAGAAAGAGAGATGGAGAGGATGTGAGCACCTTCCCCCGCAATACCACAGCTGTGAGATGAGAGAAGATGGAAAATCTCCTTTTGAGATGCTCTGTGCGCGCGCGTGTGTGTGTGTGTGTGTCTGTCTTGCAAGGCTTTCAGCAGCCTGGACCACTTCTTAGCACCTTTCTCCTCTCTCAGTCCAGCTCCCAGTTTTCCCCAGGTCTTGAAGCATCTGCCAGGAAGACTATGGGGTACAGCACTGTGCCAACTGTGTGTATGTGTGTGTGTGTGTGCGTGTGTGTATATGTATATGTATGTTTGTGTTGTCTGTCTGTCCATATGTGCATGTGCAAGCATGTTTTGGACATGCACCAGAATTTACAACACGACTGAGGGCAAATGCAAAATCTGTTAATAATAAAAAAGAGCAAGCAAAAAAACTGGCTGGGTTTCAATTCCAGCTCCGGAGTTTAATTAAACAAGGAATTATGGGATTATATGGAGACTATCATTACAGGCCACTTGAGGAGTCTTCCCCGAACGTCTTTTTTTTGTCTCCCTGATCCGAGGCTTGATGATTCTTAACGGATTACACGCGGCCGCAGGACATGAGTCCGCATTCATTAAATCAATTCTTGCGTCTTCCCATCTTTTAATAAAGATTGATTTATCCAGAGCACTCCAGCAAAAATATCCTTGAACATACAAACTTGGACATCTATAAATCTGGGAATATACCTCTGTTGGTTTTCATGACGATGTGGCATTTTTTTTTATTTTTTTGCCTCTAAGGCACCACTCTTAAACTAAGGCACAACACTTAAACTCACTGCAGTGGGCTACAGATCACTTTCCAAAGTCACCTGTGACTCCTGTGTGTGTGTGTGTGTGTGTGTGTGTGGGGGGGGAGTATTTTTACCCTTTGATATCACATGATTCCACACCAAAATGGCGTTTGCTCCAACTCTCATACACTCAATACATTCATCTGTATTTGATTCAAATAAAATAAAAAAAATAGTGAAATGCTGATGAAATTTTTTAATTGTTGGCTTTGAAACAGTAAATATAAAAACCTTCCAGTATTCCTCTTAAGACCTGGATGTGCATCAGTGATTATTAATTGGACTAAATCTTACCTGTAATATCAATCACTTTTTAAGAAAGCATCGGAAACGGAAGTCGACACAGTAGCAAAAAACGAACAATGTCTTTGTCAATCCCATTTTTCTCATTCGCTGAATTAATACAGTATTCCATCCTATCATGTTAAATGTCTTGAATAGAAATGTGTATCAGTGAGTGTGTCATGAAGAATAGCTGGTTTTTATGTCCAGGTCAATTCTGTTCACACCAAAATGCACTACAGTGGCATTTTTTCATATTAAAAAATAAATTCATATTGGATTTCAATCCAACATTTTGAAATCCAACATTTTAAAACCAACTTAATTAATAAATGTCCTGTTTTGTGAGAAGTTATTATACACACACAGGACTGGAGGTCAACAGCTGCCTCCCTGACAAGGAGCAAAGGATTACGGTAATGAAAGAAACACTAGCACTGATACACCAGAGAGAGAGCGAGAGAGAGAGAGAGAGCGAGAGAGAGAGAGCGAGAGAGAGAGAGAGAGGGGCAGGATATGAATCCCATCTCTATCCCAGTGAGATCCTCTGATTGGAATGATGGGATTTTATCACGAGGCAGAAGGCAATGATAGTCTCCAATGGTTTATGGGTAAAATCTATGACAATGTCATAAGACTCATTTCAGGTTTGATTTGTTGATTTACAGACTCGATAAAATGGCAGCTAATTATCACCTTCAGTAAAAGTAAAATCCCGGCAGATGATGAGGTCAATGCACAAACACTTCTCCCTGTTTTACAACAATAAGGTACATCCAGATTAATCCCCCACATAATGACTGTGCTGTAATTCCATTTGAAGGTTGTGGGGATATTGATAAATGCCAGCTCACTTATCAAGCAATTAAAGTCTAATTATGTTGCATTCAGTCAGTGCTACTGACAGGATGATGTTTTCCTCCAGGGCCTAATGTGATCTTTAACTAAATATTGACGTGAGGCAAAAATTTAATTTGGCATGAATCAGGTGCAAAACAGATGTTCAGACGGGGTTTAGATTACAAACAACTCCTCATGGAGCAGTAAGAGGTGGAAAGAGATAAAGTTGTGCCAGAAACAAAGAACTGTTTTATGGAATTGAATATTCTCATTAATTAAGAGCAGGCTTGTCCTGTTCTTTAGACTGCTAATGATCCATGAATAATTTCAAATGAATCCATTCTGAGATTCAAAATCATTTAAAATGAATGAATGTTATGGGACAATATTGAATTGAATCTTAGGTATTAAATAATACTCAAGCATACATTTATTTATAATATTTTTATGTTCAGGGAAATATCAATATATAGTGTGTGTGTGTGTGTGTGTGTGTGTGTGTGTGTGTATCCTTTACAGTACTAAACTGTATTTTGCAAAACTGTATACCCGATACTGTAGTATACTATACACAACAAATACTGTACTGTATTATATAAACTGTATTAATACATATTATACAATACAGACTGATCTTTAATTTAGTTTTAATGCTTTACATAAATCTTTTTGACATTACAAGAAATATCAATAAATATAGCATAAGGTAGCATAAGACTCCTGCTCTGTACACTTTTAGTGTTTTATCAGCTACACGTACACCTGATTTAATTTACAAGCTTCATGGAATAGACGTGGGTTTGGTAGAGCTCTACAATGAGCAGGAAGGGGGTCATCTAGGACCAGCACTGGGAAACACAGCATTATACTATACTACACTACACTACACTGTATTACACTATTCTACTGTATTACAGTATTTTACACTACACAAGCTAAACTACATTGCATTACACTGTACTACACATTACTATACTTTAAACTTCACTGTACTACACTAAACCACACCAAACCACACTATACTACACTACACTACTCTACACTCTATGTTATATATTTTTATTTTATTACTTTAATAAGTCAGAACAAAAAAATATTTAGAATCTTCAAACAGTGAAACCTCGGATTGCGAGTAACACGGTTTGCGAATGTTCCGCCAGATGGGCAAAGATTTTTAATAAATTTTGACTTACCGAATATCATGTATCACGCATGCACTTCTTGTTTTGACGCCGAGTGTCACGTGATCACACCTGCCAATGGTTTTTCTCTCTCTTGCGCTGCGGAATTGTGGGTAAACGTCTCCCCTGCTGGGTCTTAGTGCCCGTCTCTTACTAGTATAAGTGTACTGCGTGTACTGTTTACTATAAAACTGTGAGCACGTGTGTGCGCGTAAAACATATTTTATTTTTATCTGTATGCGTGTGTGTGAATTAGGCAAAAGCAAGTCTCATTAGAGAGGTTAAAAATCCATTTTAGCCTGCTCTTTGCCTGCTCTGTCTGTCTGTGCGCGTGTGTGTCATTGGACACCGTGCCACTCACACACACACACACACACACTCTTTCTCTCTCCTCACACGGAAACACTGCTCTGTCACCATTCTATTCAAAGGTAAAGTGCAGGTTAATTTGTTTTATGTTTAATTTACAGCAGTGATTCCGTTAGTGTGTCTCTCAATCGAGTGTGGTTAGAGAGATTTATTGGGTTTTTTTTCGGATAAAACAGTGTTTCCGTTGTGTGTGAGAAAAGCGTGGAGGAAGGGTCTGTGTAAGACGAGAAGGGGGAGAGGGGAGCTTACTTTAGATTTTTGTGTTAATTATTTTTATGTATTAATTTTTTTGGGCTGTGGAACGAATAATTTGAGTGTCCATTATATCTTATGGGAAAATTGAATTTGGTTTATGAGTGTTCCGGAACAAATTATGCTCGTAATCCAAGGTTCCACTGTATTCCAGCAAAAAATTTTAATTTCTTACAGGAACTTGTAGGACAAAAAAGCACCATATTATGTAAAAGACCACTTTTTAGGCCAAAAATAATAATACTAAATAGGAAAGCTTTTGGGTTTTTCCTGCATGAAAAAAGTGTCAGGTGTGACAAAGAACTCAGAAGGAAGGTGCAGGCTCTGCAGGATGCTGATTAAAACTAAGCAGCTCATTTCCTTATACAACTGTGCACACTGTACCTGAGAATACTTGTCTATATTAAAAGCAACGCCTGGTCACACCAATTATTGATATTTATTAATTACTGTTTACTGCTTTTTATAGTACTTTATTTGAATGTAGAAACATGTTTTTCTTCTTTTTTTTTAAGTACTAAAAGAACATCCTGCACTCTTTAAATTGATTTTCCCACTTACAGTAGATCTGGATATTCATTAGCCTTAAATGATAAAATCCCAGCTAATTTTTGTCTTCATGTCTGCTTCAATCAGGCTACGATGCCTTTAAAATTATAACCAACAGGGTCATTATTCATAAATAACAAGTACAATTTGCTCCTATTCTAGGATCATTTGACAAAAACTTGTTTTATCTTGGTTTCTGAGAGCTTCTCAACATGATGACTAAAACAACATTATGGTAAGCTACTCCAGTATGATAGCAGAGCTCATGTTCACTGCACACGTTCAGCCCTGACATGAGGCAGATGGGATGTCCATCACCTGTCTCCAAACTCCTCCTATGACCTCCCGGTTGCCTTTTAATTTTTCTTCTCTCACTCCTTCTCTCTCATTTCAACTCTCAAGAGACCTTTTCAGTGGCGGTCCGAAATGTAATAGTAATAGAGCCTTGATCAACTCCGACCTCACTGCTGGACACCCCAAAAAAAAGACATTCCAGGAGATAAAAGGTATGTGCAGGGGATAAAGTTTTTTTCATGGTTTTTCATGTATTTTTCAGTGTAGATGAAAAATCTACAATGGTAACCTTTTCAGGTCTAATTGCACAATAAATTACCTGGGATAAAACCATTTTATTCAGACTGCAACAGATATATGATATACGATATATCTCCTCAACTTACCTCCAATTAGAAATCTGATCATTCCAAAAGAAGAACATTTACCTTGAGTTAAACATAAAATATGAAATGTTTGTGTCGCTTAAGTCATGCAAGGTCAAAAACTTACCCCCCACACCACTGCACAGAGCAGGTGTAGGCAAAGTTCAAGATTAATCTTGAATTGCATCATATATGAGAAATAAATCTAGCTGCAGAATTGTGTTTAATACAATTTAACAGCATCCAAACTCAAAGAAGAAGTGTTAAAGATCGCTGTTAAGGGGGAGGGGGGGGGGACGAGACAATTGAATAGGACACTGGAGGTAGACGTGCAGATTTCACCATCACCCAAAATCCTGTGAATTAGTCAGGGATAAATGATGATGAAAGGCTTCCATGACATGGTGAGAGGGCGGTAGAGGCGGCTCGAGCCTCGTCTGAGACGACTGCCTTTGAATCAGCATTAGCTCAACATTACGGCAAGATTCCATGGAGCCTTATTTTAATACCATAACCAATGGCCTCGATATCAGCTGTAGCTACTTCGCAAACTACCCAAGACAGTAGGACAAAAAACAGACAGGGTTTTTTTGCAGTGAGGCATTAGCTCATAATGGCTCATTTTGAAAAGCGTATTAGTTCCAGGATAATTACAAACAGGTCCTCACACACGCTATTTTTCTGCGACGAGACATAGAGCCGGGATGACACTAGTTGAGTGTAAATGACAACCAGCACCACCAGCACTACCACACTCCCACCTCCGTAATCACAGGACCAAAATAACAGCACAAAATTAATCTTTTGCCATCTCAGTGTATTTGGTTTACAGGTTTATTTCTGCCTGCCATTGTGGGATTTGTTGTTGCAATCATGCTTTTTGTCAGTCACAGAAGAACATCCTTATTACACAAACAGTTCCCAAAACAAGACATCGTATCTGATTTGCTATCTCTGACGTCCATCTGCCTCTCGCATATCTCCCTGGCTTGCGGCCTGAATGTAACCACACGTCTCTTACAGATAAAACTCAGATACTAGTGTGCCAATGGAAGGAGAAGGTGGAGGAGGACTTAAGGGGAATTTGTGGTGAGATCCAAAATCTGACAAGGAAAGACTTAGCATTTTTTTTAAAGCAAGATTGCACCCAGATTTTGTTCACTGCTTTTAAAGTGTTTCAAGAGACAAACATGGTTAAGCCTAAAGACATAATGTGTGTATGGAAGAAATGAGCCAAATTTGTAGCAATATAGTGGTATGAAAAATAAGTGAGAAAAAAAGAACACTAGCCTCACTGTTTCCTTCAGCCAAACACTACAGTAGATTTGGGTCTAAATGTGTGTTGACTGCAAGGGACCTCCGTATCGGCTGACTTTTTTAATCCTAACACAACTCCCACTGAGGTTTTTTCATTCAGCCATTCAGCAGCTTTTCTGCAGCTCTGAGTTGACCAGATGCTTACAAACACTGACTCAAAGGGCTACTTACAGTATGTGTTCCTCACACACTATTTTTTTTTCAGAAGTAGTTTCATACAAACTGCCTTAAACAATTAGAAACATAAACATAAAGTCATAAGTACAATTCGAAATTAAATTATTTCTCCCGAATACTGTTAGAGGAATATAGTGTGTAGGCATACACAGGATAAGGATGACAGAAATGGAAATGTGTTCACAAAGTGTATCTTTAATGCTAACCAATTTATAGCACTTATTGATGGAAGCTTGATCATACGCAGTTCACATAACAAGGAAGTAGGCTGCACCTGGTTTAGGGACGCTCCTCTCGTTCATACTGGACTCATTTAAAATTCACTTTTACACTTATAACTGAAACAGGTTAGGGGTCTTTGTCAAGAATACAACAGTATTGGAACTAGGAGCAGGGATTGTGATCAAGGACAAGGTTTGGGATCACTGTCAGGGATTGGGAACAGTTAAAGGGATTGGGTGAGTGCTAGTAATTTGGGACGAGCAGGAATTGGGATCTGTAGCGGGAATTGGGATCAATGGCAAGGATTGAGATTAGTGGCAGGGATTGAATCAATGGTAGAAAATGTGATGAGTGACAGGAATTTGGGATCAATGGTAGCAATTTGGATTAATGGCAGCAACTGGTATGGAAGTGATTGGAATCAGTAGCAATGATTGGACACAGTGGCAGGAATTGGGATCCTTGTCAGGAATTTAGATCAGTAGCCAGGATTTCAATTCACAACCTTATTATCAGTAGCCCCATGCCTTAACCCCTGTGACTTTAATGTCAATGAGATTTGATATTTGACCTAAAACATTTCTCTGACACATTCTTTAAAAAGTCATCTTTATATTCTTATTCCACATTTAAAATGTAAACCTAGTTTTAGTGAGAGACAATAGAAATAAGTCAGTTTCTTACTGAGGAAAAGTGGGAAAACTTATTTACAGAAGGTTTTTCATAAAATCTTCAGCAAATAGACATTCATAGTCTGGAGTTCATTCATTCATTTTCTGTACCGCTTTATCCTTATATACAGGGTCGCGGGGGCCTGGAGCCTATCTCAGGAAACTTAGGGCACAAGGCAGGGTACACCCTGGACAGGGTGCCAATACATCGCAGGGCACACACACATACACACATACACACACTCATTTAGTCTGGAGTTAGACTGATTAAAATAATCTGATTTTGTAAGAAAAAAATATGCAATGTTTCCAGAAAAAAAAGTTATCGTCATAATGAATTAGGACAGGGCTACAATCCCATGAACACATCAGTAATAATTACATTATCGCACTTCGGTTAATAAAAATAATTCTGTCCGAATAGGCATTTATTTTTTGGTTCTCTCTTCAGGACAGCTGCCTTGAACTATCAAATGAGCCTCGTTGTCAAAACCATTCTGACTCTCATCTATCAGCATTACCGAATTAACAAAATTCTTACACACACAACATTGGGAAAACTGGATGAGAATCCATTAGAAATGACAAGAGTGCCAAGTGAAAAAGGAGAAGAAAAAAAGTAAAAAGGGGTGGGGGTCTATAACCTTGGGTTCCCACAACAAACAATTAGATCTTTTTTTTCTCTTTTAAGGAGGTAGAAAAGAGGAGGTTTTAAAGAGAGAGAGAGAGAGAATGCGGGCAAAAGAAGTGGCAGAGGCGCTGCTCTTTTATGGTTTCTGTCATGTGTGTGAAGACGCAGAGCGGTTGGAGGAGAACGGGCCCGGGGCCTCTCGGCTCCTTTAGCCCCCGTATAGATGCCGCACACCAGGGGGCCACTACGGCCTGAATAGGGCACTGACAAGGCCGTGCTGCTTGGTGGGGTATCGATAAACGCTGACATATTGACTCCCTGTGCCCAAGCTCCAGGGGACAGGCATGCCTGAATATAAACCGTGAAGGGCTTGAAGGGTGGGATTATCCTTCCACACCACCACCACCACCACTATATTTTTGGAAGTTGTGAAGGTTTCTGGGTTTTGTTCATAAAATCTTTTTTAAGTTTTTAAACACGTTTGTTTTTCTGAAACAACCACGCATATAGAGAGAAATCCCAAAGCAAACATATTTATGCAGTATTAATTACTCTAAGCTGACAGTTACTTGTACCACATAGGATAATGAACTCTGTGTTTCTTCCAGCTGTGTTTGTCTTTTGGGTCGGTCACCTTAACACTTACACTATATATTAAGTTTACAGCAATTACATCAAGAAGAGCAGAGATGAGAAAGCAGATTAAAAAGGTTGTCCGGGGTTTCAATTCAAGAATTAAGAATGGTCCTAATTGAATGCCATAAAAATGTACATAATGGCATTTTCCCAAGGCAGCATGGGCACCTGGGCTTTATTTCTAATACTGAGGCTAAGACATGATACTGTTTAAAATATTATAAAAGATTTATAAGAAAACTTATAAACTAATAAGAATATTTGAAATATATGCTTTGTTGTTTTTGTTACAAAGACAAAAATCTGCAATTTGCTTAATTCACTATTATTACAAATACAGTCAAGATTTATGATTAGACTCATGGCTTGTTCTGTTTTCAAAGACATAGTCAGTTACAATTATTTATAGGTGACGATAAAGACAAAAAAGCTAATTCAAACACAAATATAATAATAGTGACAACTAGAAAAATAGAAATACTAACAACAATGCCAAAGTAATAGGAATAACATTAAACATTTGAGTTTAATTTACTTCCTAGTGTTTGTTTTCATAATGTGTTTTTTTAAACAAAACTATTAGTTTGCAATGCCCACATTTTTTTAAGCATCTGTTAACATTTTCAGTGATCATGCATTTCTCACATTTCTAATAAATCACTTCTGGAAAGAAAGGAAGGTCTAGTGATGCACAAGTAAGTCAAAATTGTTTATGATGCCTGACTTCTATGCTCTGTGTGAAATTCCTGGACTTGAACAAACATCTTAAACACTTCCTGGACAGCCCTGCATGATTTTTTTTCTCTCTACTTGGGGTAAAATAGAACTCTCTCATACATCTCTGATTTGAAACACTCAAAGAACATATTTATTGTCCTAGTGGGTGTGTGGCTGAAGGAATGGCCAGACCTTTATTGAAAAAAATGAAGATTCCACTTGTGAAGGGGATCAGAAGCATAAAATGGGCGATGTTATGGCCCTAAGTAGCATGCGCTAATGGTGAATTTAAAGCAGCCGAGCATGATGTGAATGACTCTAATTCATCAGTGTTCAGACTACACGCATGGCTCCAAACTTAATTAGTGTTGCCCATTATGTGGGGCAGTTTTTCTCCATTGTAATGAAATTAGAGGGGAATTTCCTGTTGTCTTTTCCACTGCGCCTTAGCAGTAAACAAGCAGCTCATAAATAATCCGGTACACTGCATGTGCCCATCCGTGCCAGCTGTCAAAACAGGCAGGCAGAGAAAATCAGAGATGACATTTTGTCTAACTCACTGCTATAACATACTTAAGTCTTCAATTAAAATTTTAAAAACATAGTCTAAAAAGCTCTTTCTGATCAGATTTTATGATATATACACACACACACACACACACACACACTTTTTTAAATTATTTGTTAATGTGGATAGATGCCTTATGAGAGGCCTTATAGATGCCTAATCTCATAAGAAAAATGTTTATTATAATTTAAACAATTTTATCTTGATTAATTGTATTGTAGAAAATTTTTAATAATAAAAATCTGAATTAAAATTGAAAAGTAAATAAAAATAATTTTGTCTGCTGAAAATTGAAAAAGTTAAATAGTATATTTATTGTGTAACTGTTTTTTTTTTTTTTTGTCTTTCAGTCTTGGCTTTTTTTTTACGTGAATTATTTTTAAATGAAAGGAGCAGTGTAAAAAGTTACATAGTTATACACCACAGATAAAGGACACTATAGGTTTACATGTAAATACTAAGATTACATCCTATGATTTATTGTTAATGGAGAATCTCATTATATTTAAATTATAAAAAGTAAAAAAAAAATAGAAAAGTAAAGATTTTTTCATGAAACAGTGTATTGTTTCTGGAGTTATTTGTGTTTCTGCCACAAATAATGTAACAGGACTTTTATGAGAAACAATAAGGTACTTTATATGGCATCCTTCAGTAGAGTGATATGTCAAGTAACAAAAACATCACTACTGAACCAGAATTTTAAAAAAGCATGGCTTAATGAGAATGAAAGTAATTAAAACTGAGAAGAAAGCAATAATATTTGCTCCAAAAAGAAACAAATACAGAATAAAAGCACAATCAAAACACTCGACAGGTAATGTGTTTTACACAAAACCCCTGAAACAAGAGGCCCTTCTCTTTCTGTTTGCTTTCTGAGGGCTGTTTCGAGTGTGTGACAAGAAATCAACTCTAAAAGGTCCAATTTAATCGGAATTGCTTCCAGTCTAAGAGCAAAATACAGAAGCCTGGAGTCAAAACCCCTTTGGGAATTTATTTCCGATGCTGAGGACCCTCATCCTATCCGAGATGGATTGGAGCAGAAAGGGCTTTTAGAGATGTCATTTTCTCTTGTCATGACAAACACCTAGTTGAAAGTGACAAATGTCTTTTCCTTTCCCCAGTCTCCTATCTCCTGTTCACGAAAAGCTTTTGTCTATTGAAAGTGATGACCTGTGATCCTCAAGCCATATCGACCCAACAGGAACACACTTCTGTCCCATCAAAGAGTTCTTAAAACCCTCATTACATCGCATGAGTTCATGATAAACAGATCTTTAACTTAACGCTGGAGTGAGCCAAAATAAATTGGATTGGCAATACAGACACCTTCAGGAGTAGCAGTTTGCAATATTAAAGAAGAAAGCAGCCATCAAGAAGAAATCTGGGGAACTTGAGATTTGAGCCACAGAGCTCCGGCTCCTTAACTCGAGCATTATTGATCTTTTCATCATCTGGTACTTTTAACTTGTTTGTTTAGAGAAGCTTTATCCCTGCTAATAGCTGTCTCTGTGCGTAATCTCCTTCACTCTGGGTCATCCCTCCACACATTCCCTTCCCTTTGTCTAAACCGTTTTTGTGTGTGTGAGAGATGGGGTTCCGCTGTGTGAGACAATTGTGTTGCAAATGTGGACACCTGCCAGGGTGGGTAGGGATAAAACCCACCACATCACATCAGCACATCCCATCACCACATCATCACAGGACTTATGTGTGGGTTTCAGGAGGATGAATCAAGAAAACACTTTTATCTAAAAGATATTACAGCATGAAAATGTTAAAATGTCCCATCAAGACATGCAACTAACCACAAAAATTGTAATCACAAAAACCCTTTTTGCACAGATGGATCACAAATCACAAAGCGACAGGCAGGGAGAAAATGGAGAGACACAGAAAGACATGAATTAGTGAGAACTGTTAGCAATAACCTTTGGATCAATTATAACAAATTGTTGCATTATTTTTATACTTGATGCTGTACACAGATCACATGCAGACCAGGAGAAACAGCGATGTTGGTTATTTGCTTATTATCTTATAAATGCAGTGATGCAACCTTTGCACCTCTCTACCTGCACGATTTGCAATGTGCAACAATGTGAATTTTGGAGAGAGAGAGAGAAAGAGAGAGAGAGAAAGAGAGACTAACGTATATAATTTAGAATTTGTCCCCAAATGTTTATATATGATATAATGTTTTTTTCTAAACTGCTTTAGCTTTTCATTGTTCCATTTTTAACAGTGTTAACTTGCTTGTAAAGCCATGCCTTGCAGTGAAAATTGGAAAAAAAAACAAACAGAAAGATAACTGAACAGAAATCCCAAAAGGACAACTAAACACAGCATCCATCAGCACCACACCTATCAAACCTTATCAGGGTGAACTGTCTGGATTGGTGTGAAAGTGCAGATACATATAAATAACACTGATACACACTGCACTCTTCTCTCTTTTTCATTCTCCCTTCTTTCACTTTCTCTTTAACATGTTGCTGTCCAGCCCGATCGTGTCAGTTTGAAGCCTCCATTCAGAAGTATTCATGCATCTGCCTTTGTGCCACAATGGCCTCTAGTTTATAGACTGTCTGCTCACTGGGCTGCGGGCTTCAGGCCACATTGTCTTCTTCGCCTTAATAAACTTTTTAAAGGAGTTCATCAAGTCGTCTGAATAGTGCATCGAGTCTGAAGACACAAAGTAACAGAGGGCTCCTTTTTCCCTTCCCCTCCTCCCTTCTTTCTTTCTTACTTTCTTTCTCTATCTCTCTCTCTCTCTCTCTTTTTCCCCTTTTTGCCAAACAGTTTGTTGAACAATGTGGAGAGGAGCCTGTCAGACTTCAGAGAGGTCTCAGAGCCGACACAAGAACAAAAAGAGGCAGCATTCAATTACAGAACAAAATGCTTTTCATTAAAAAGGGGAGAAGACAATTGAATTTTCTCTCCATTCAAGCAGTACGGAGGATGATTCAATGATTCGAACTCTCCTCGATATCTTATTCACAGAGTAAAAAAAAAGATGAGAAAGACACAAGAGAAAGTCTAAGAAACTAGAGTGCAAATGATAAAATGCAGACAATGCTGAGGAAAAAAAAGCAGAAGCGTCCTTTTTCAGAGAAGTGCAAGACAGAAACTCTATGTTAAACTCTTACCCAAACGTTTACTTCCCAAATGCAAGGCATAAACCAGACCTATCTAAAATTAATTTCATTTAATATTTAAATTAAAATAGGATTCAACTAAAATCTTTTTAAAATTGTATTTCATTAGTTATTTACACTTTTCAGTAAGTTGTAAGAAAATGAAGGAACCTTGGAAAGCTATCAAATTAGGTAAAAAAAATTTAAGGTTAGGTTTAAATTAGCTAAAAACAATATTTTAAAGGTGTTTTTAATATCTTGCCATCAGAATTATTTAAAGTGACCCGTGTTAAAACAGAAGTGTTTCCTTATAGAACCCTAAATAGAATACTGTTCTATTCAGTACCATGATTTTTTTAATAGTCCGATAATAAACTTTTTTTTTTAATTCAAAGTTTGTTATTTTGTGGCTCTTCTGACACTCTTTAAGAGGCAGGAAAAATGTTAGAGGAGGGGTATTTTTTAATGATAGCCATAAGCCATTAATCCACTGATACACCTTTAAAATGTGTGAAAACTTTAAGGTCTTAAAGCCACTTCCACCCTATAATTAATTTCATACTCAATTAGTTTAGGATGGCCACATGCTGGCCACAGATCACCTCTCTCTCCGTTTCACTCTCCCTCTTTCTCTCTCTCTCGCCATAAAGTCAACACACCTCCTAACACCCTTCTTGCTGCTAAGCACTAATGTGTGTAAATGCCATAAGCACTTCAAATCCGCCCACTAACACTGTGTATGGGCTTCATGTCAAGTTACTGGGCTTCATATCGCCTCTGGAGTAAGCTTTCATATAAATCATTTAAAAATAATAAGAGACATTTTTATGCACAAAGGTCACACGAACGTCGTATGAAAATAATCAGACGAGTCACACGTGGTTTGTAGACACGTCACATGGGTGTGATTTCCGTATTTTCCCAAATTACTTTTCTGCCTACGTTTGCTTATTTAATTTTTTTTCAATATTACAAATTTGTATTTCACATTTA
>JAOTQY010000001.1:11245606-11255936 GCA_026413445.1 Dolichallabes microphthalmus
ACCCGTTACCAGGAGTGAATCCATACCTAACACCAGAAGTTCAAGAATTGCAGAACAAAGACAATTGTCATTTTCTCTAAATCAAAGATTACTTGTTACTGTATGTGGCATGATTAGGGCCACTGTTATAGATTTGTGGGTTGCATTGCATAAATAATATCCAGTAAATTATTACATTACATTAGTCTGTACTGTACTGTATTTACTGTATGTGCTATTTCACCATGTTCTTCATGCTGTATGGATGGATGTCATGAACAGAAACTAGCTTCCAGTGCTGCTCTATGTGAGGTTTTTCTGGCCTCACAGAAGGTTTGAGAAGGTCTTGAAGCAACAGCTAAGTAAGACCCTAAAAAATCCTGCAGCTCTAATTATGTCATTGCACAGGTTATTTGCATGTCTTAATCAGCAACTAAATCAATATCCAGATGCACACAATATTTGATTTGCAGTGCTGCATATTATAGCAGATGATATGTGGTAAAGGTTTTAATAATAGTATCTTCTTGTCATATAATATTCATTATGATTGGTTGGAAAGAGTTGCTTAATTATCTGTAACATCACCTCTGAAAGTGGTGAAGCAGCAAAGCAAAGGTTTATATGAATATATCTGTTCTGATAGTTTATCATTTGAAATATTATAGTGTTATTTAATAAGACAAGTGCATACTAGCTGAGGTGGTAAAGTTTTCTGTTCATGTAACATTTATGGAAGGAGTCTCCAGTATCAGTGTTTTTCAACAATCAGTTGACATGTCATTATGTAATGAATTAAACACAAAACAAACAGCCTCATTTACCACACAACAACTTTGTTGATTCACCTTATTTGGTCCACTAGGGGGACGTACAGGCTAGTGAAAATACTGTATAGTATTTTCTATGATCTTAGAAATTTTATGACATGCTTTAATATCACATTCATATGTACACACTGTATGTTAGACTTTGCCCTCAGATCTGTGTGTTATATGAAATACTTCGAAATTTTTACGGGGTGGGTGAAAATGAACTAGGCAATATTTAATGGCTATAGTACTTGTAGTATCACTGGAGCACCACCCCATTTTGCTTTTACATACACACACATACAGACCCACATGCTTATTCACAAACTATGGGCAATTTGGGAACGGCAGTCAGCCTAATCTGCATGATTTTGGACTGTGGCATTAAATTGGAGTACCTGGAGGAAATCCACCAAGCTCTTACAGAACATGCAAACTCCGTGCACACAGACCTGAGGTGGGAATCGAACCCAGGGCCTGGATGTGCAAGGCTACCCAATTTGTTTTTAATAAATTGTATTAGAAATATGGACTTTATTACCCATTTTTAATGCCTAGTTACTTTTCACCCAATCTTTAGATCTATCTTGCCTGTTGTGATCTTATAATAATAAACATCCAAACTGAACCACTTGCCTTGTGATTGCTTGATATTCCATAGGCAAATAGAAAACCCACTCAAATCTACTGATAAATAATCTGATAATGTGCACTATTCATATTTCTTGGCAGTTGATTGCATGCTATTAAGTGTAATGTGTCACAGGGGAGTCACACCTACTGACATGTGACAAAGGAGTAAATTGGAAAATCTTTCTTGCTCCCTATCAAAGATATTATTTTCTGTACAAGTCGGGAGTAATAAATATCATTCCTTCAAAAAAATTCTCTCAGATGGTGTTTTGATCATGTAATTGGAGAATGATGAAATTCTGTGGGCACAAAATAAATAGCATTTGATTGACATTTATTTAGTCACATAATTGTTTAGTATGTTATTGAAACCATATACTGTAGCAGTCCCATGTGCCCTACGGAAGGGGGCTGGGTCATCCAGGAAGAAATCATACCCATCATTATAGTATAAAGATGATCAGTCCGAAGGACTTTGGATTGAATTATCCTGATGTCTCATGATAACATTTCAGGCCGAATCAAACCATACCAGTGTATATATTTTTTTTCTTTAATTAAGTCACATATTGAAGTCAGTCAACTTTGTAGAAATAACCTTAAAGCATTTCTAATCCATCATAGTAAGTTACATTACAGCCCTACATTACAATATTAATGGTCTTGCCTTTGGGCATCTTTCAGTCATATACAGTAAGTTTAAGAGTGAAGACCCGGTTCATGGTTGAATAATTGGTTCAATTATTGACCAGTAATAAACTGGGGGTATACCACCAGCAAAGCGCTTGCTAACTAATGCTTGAAATGAGACTTGATATGAATTTGGGTCACTGTGCCTCTGGAGTTTTTCAGCTTAATGAACTGTAAAAAGATTAAAGAGCTATAGTGAGGTGTGTGTCCCCGAGCACACTTTCGACTGATGACAATGTTACACATACCACAACAGCAAATCTCCCTTATGTCAAACTTCAAATAAAACACAAGGGACATACTGTAAGTGTCTCACAAAGGCAGTCTGATTATGCCATGCTTTCATCAGGATGCTTCATTATGATGAATAATCTTTAAAAAAAAATAGTTTTTTTTTTATATATTAGTGCTATCAGCGTGAGTCAACATTTAAAGCATTTGCTTTTTGAAGGCTTCTGAAAGTCTTTGTCTTTTCAAGCTAAGGTTGTTCGATCCTTATCTGAGGATGCTAGACATAATTTAAGTCTTATGATATCCACATTATAAAAAGGATTGAATTTAACAAAGAAAAAAAATGTGCAGTATATTTGTTGAGGTATAATTTTGTACATTTTTATAATTTGTGAAAAAAGGCTCCAGTAAAGATAATTTGAATTTCAATGTTACATTGATCAACTATAACATTAATACATTAAAATTATTCAAACCCAAGCGGCACAGATAAGAGCAAGCAACACAGCATAGGTCAATGACTATATATATATATATATATACATATATATGCGTATATATGGAAGCCTTGCCAGTGTGTGTTAACGGTGTGTGTTTATGGTTCAGAAAAGCAAACACACTAATTTATATATTAAAATATTTATATATATTTTAAGTAAACCTTGAAGCATGATCATTTCCACTTCAAAGTTGTGGAAACATAACAGACCTTTTTTTTAATAATAATTGTAATAAAATTATTAGTAACATTTAAAAATGATTAAATTATTATAACATAACTATAATGACCATTGGGTTGCCAAGGTAACAGCCTTAGCTCGTCGATTTCCGTTAGCGTTCTAGAAAATGAAGCACTGCCTTTTATTTCCACTAGCGAACAACATTGGAAAATTATAATGTTATTATATAATAAAGCAGATGTTCTTATCTCACACCGTATAAAGCAATTAACATTTGTAACAGTCTCCAAAGTTTGATTACTCAGCTCATTCAGGGGAAAAAAAAAAAATCCTTGAATGGGACGCCAGATCAGAGCCGACTGTCCCTTTTCACTGCAAAAAATTTTGTGACAAACAGGAAGTAAAGCAGGGAATGAACCTAATGCACTGTGTGTGCGCGTGTGTGTTTAAGTATGTGCGTGTTTAAATATGTGTGTGTTAGAGAGAGAGAGAGAGAGAGAGAGATTGTGACTTTTGGCACAGGTTGTCCTGAAACACTGATGTGGCCTTAACATCTCTATCTGAAATCAGACCCTAATCATACAGAAGAAAGCGAAAGGCTGACTTGAGATCAGCAGCTGAGCGACACCGCACTTCACCTTCCTCCTGCCTGGAACAAGGCCAGTAGTAATGAGGCAGAGCACGAGGGCGTGGGTGATAAAACAGGCAAAACAGCAATATCTTTGTGTTCCAGCCATCTTTCCCCGATTGAGGGATAACAAGACAAGATTTAAGACCAAACACGGTTCATAAATAAGTGTTTATTTTCTGTTTTATTTTTTTCCTTTAGGAGCTATACTACACACAGTGCTATTCAGTAGCTAAGAGAACTGTGTTAAATACTTTTACATGTTACATATACTGCTCTCTCTCAGTGCATTTTTTCACTTGTTCCACATGACAGCAGAGAACATCAATCATTTCTTCTTGAACTTGCCTTCATTTCTTTTAGATAAGACACAGGAAACAGGTCAGAGATTAAATAGTATGATGTAAACATTTTCTGATAGATGGAATTTTGTAAAATAAAAAAAGCACACAACATGGGACAATACAAAAAAATAAAAATTTAAATTTAAACAAAGTGGCATCAGTTACATACGTTCCTGGTGTCTGTGCAGATGATTGACCTCTGAGCTTGTTTTTTTTTTCTTCTTTTTGTTATTATTCAAATCATTATTTTCAAGGTAAATACGATGCACCTGCTACATTTACTGAGTAATCACAATGGTGTAGAACCATAATATAACAATACAGAACAATAAAACATCTCATTTACCCGCTGCCAGCAGCCAAAGTCTCCGAGGCCCACACCCACAGCAATCACGTCTGATAGGTATGCATGTACACGGAACAGGAAAGACTGTTTTCTTTAAGTCGGCCAATAGTGCTAGACACAGATGGAGCTGTGTTTAAAAATACGGCTTTTGGAAAGGTTTCTAATCGGGAAACAAGGTTCGTGAGTGGTCACCCGTGTATTCAAAAATTGAAGGAAAATATTTTGAGAGCTAAAAGTATCCTGGGTGTCGCTAGTATTCTAGTTGAGATTTGTCAACTGGGTCCATGCATAATTCATTATTGTTTTGAGATACTAATAAAGAGATTTTTTGCCATTGCCATTATGGGAGGTAGGACAGGTCTATTCACAACTCTGACTCACAGCTTGTTTGCAGCTATTCAAAAACTATGGCTGAACAGCAAGACACTTTTTATTTTATTTATTTATTTATTTATTTATTTTGCAGGTCTGAGCTTCAGAAAAAAAAACTCAAATTCATGAAGCCAATTTTAAACCTGGATTAATAGGGTAAAGATCACAGATTAGATTTTCATTGTTCTTAAAAAAAAAAAAAAAAAAAAAAAACCTTCACTTTGTAATGAGGAACAGATCAAAACACTGATTTTTGATTGCCCCAAAGTTTCAAAAGTCACATTCGAGGTAGTTTTGCGATTGAAAACAGGAACATGAGGGACGAGCTCCTGTTTATACGAGCCAGGGTTGTGTGTTATCACTGTCAGCCTGGATTTATAAGGAACCATCAGATCTAATATTGTTTGCGTGATCCATCAAAGAAACCTGCAGCAACTGCATTTAATCAGCTTGTGTGTTGCGGGCACACTTCCTGAACGCGAAGCGGTGAGAAATTGCTAAATTCATGCACAACTATGAACACAAATGCTACATTTAAGCCATTCCTATGTAACATGCACATTGCAGTATTTTTACAATCAAAATTGACAAAGATGTGCCACAAAGTTGGGCCATTTGTATGTACTCTTTCACACTCTCTCTCACACAGACACACACACACACGCACACACACACACACACACACACACACACACACACAACAGCTAAGAGCACTAGTAATCCAGAAGGCTAAACAGCATACGTTTCAACTTCATGCCTATTTATTCACAATGGAACAGTCGGGTTTCATATGGAATATCCTTCAATACGGCCACAAAATATCTCAGCCTTGGTGTACTTCATATTTCAAGTTCAACACAAACTGATGAACAGATGCTCTACTGACTTAGCGTCCCTCCACTGTTTCACCTGCGACGCTCTCCGCCAGCCACAGAAGCAGCAATCTTCAAAGCAATACCTGACTACTAGCAACATAGTCCATAAAATAACAATTAAAAAAGAAAAGAAAAAAAGGGAAAAAAGGAAGAAAAGAAAAAAAAACACTGACTAAAATGAGGTACCAGACCAGCTCATACCCATTGGCTGCACCATAATCTGCATTTTAAACACTTGGGTTTCACACAATGAACAATGAGCTACTTAATTTATAAAAGATAATTATTCTTGGATGGTATCAAGTGACCAAGGCCTTCTCAGCAGCACTTTTACCAACATTTTGTCTCCATTTTGTGAACAACAACAACCAACAATAAAATCAGTAACTGCTTGTTGTATGGAACTTACCTACTTTTTTTTTTTTTCAAAAACAAGAGTAAATCTATAATGACTGCTTAAAAACAGCAGAAACGTCCTCTTGGTTCTCAGACAATAAGGCATTGTCCGTGTCCTATAAACTTATACAAGATCCGAGTACGTTTTCTTCTTGCTGTCACATGACCAGTCCAGACTCAAGCCCGATGCCTCGGTTTTTCGACTGTCCACAAAGTACTTCTCGTGCTTGTCTAGATACGTGGGCCGCTGCGGGAGCAGGAAGTAATGTGTATTGCTGACCTTCCTGCCGTTTTCCACGATGGGTATAATGCAAGGGGAGCCCTCGCTGTTCTGCCTCTGCAGACCTCGGCTCACGTATTGGGGGTCGGGGGCAAAGCTTTGGGTGGGCGGCATGATTCCGTTGAGATAAATAGGGAGGCTCTTGGGGCTTGGTGCACGGGGTACGCTGCTAGACAGAGGTTCTCTAGGAGGTACTTTGGGAGGTCGGTCATCATCGCTGCATGTCCCAGCAGTGACCTCTGCTGACCAGCGGCGGTAGTCGCCAGTCTTGAAGGGTCGTGGGGGGATAGGGATCCGAGGAGGGACCTCGGGTTTGTCCAGGTCTTGGGTCTTGTGGTGATGACAGGATAGACGAAGGGCGGAGGGTTTGTTATAGGAGCCTGCGGGTCCTGAATGGGAGCGTCGGAGCTTACGCTGTGCACGCTCCTGCTGCCGCTGGCATGTTGCTTTATGTTGATGGTGTTCGTGTTGTTCCGGTTCCCTTTGCTGGGGAAGAAGGCTTTCCTGGGACTCATGTTCATGCTTTTTTTTTGACTGCTGCTGTTGCTTCCTTTGATGGGGTACTGGCCCTTCAAAATAGGCATAATTGATTTGTCCGTAGTCCCGAAGACTCCGTCGACTGTGCGTGCCATACCGGAAATGGAAAGATTTCGGACAAGAATCAGAAACCAAACAACGACTATCATCTCCGGTAAAGAACTCAACCTCATTGTCCACAGTCTGGTCAGGAGATAAGTCCACAGAGCAAGGGATTGGGGGAAGAGGTTTTGTTACCCGGCTAGGCGTCCCAGGAATGGAAACATTGTCGGACACAGAGAGACGCTGCAAGCCAGGGACCACCTGGTCATCTTCAACAGGGCTAGGGGTATGGGGAGCAAATGTGGAGGAGATGCTGAGCTGTGTGGGTCTGGACGTTTTGGGTGGCAATGGTTGCGTTCCGGGATTGTTCAGGGAATTAGATTGGACTCTGTGTTCTGCAAAAAGAAGAAAAACATCAATAAAGACATGCGAATCATCAGATTATTTATAAATTACTTGATTTTCAGAGGTAGGAAAATTTCTCTTACTGTCTCCTGCTAGGAATGATGGCACTTGTTGCCTGGATAGGACATTGCAATTTACAGTATCAACACTGAAGTAGAAGCTGAAAAGTAAAAGGCAGAAGAACATTTCAGTTTTTTTGCACAGAGCTATATGTTTCATTCAACCAGTGCTAAGGATATCAGAGAAAATTCAGTGCATAACAAAACTCCTCTATTTTCTAGGTTCACCTCACAGTAACACATCAACGGCCCATTGTAACACTCACTTGTCAAGACCATGGTTGAATTTCCAGGAGGGCTTGGCTCTGGACATGCTATGGCATTGACTGCTATGCAGGAAGAGGTTTTGTGAGGGTAAATAAATCTCCTGGGATGTCAAGCCTACTATGGACATGCTCCAGCTGCAATCGAGTCGCATTCAAGCCAGGAAACATTCAGTAAAGCTGTGAGCCGCCACACTGCTGTTCTGTACCTGAAAACACAGCCAGAAAAAACGTGACTCATTTTACAGATGAATATTTAGCAGGCCAATTGGGAGAATTAAACTTTGATATAAAAGCATATAGTCTGAAAGGACCAGGTGATGTATCCTTTTCATTTCCTGTTATTTGAGATCATTTTGTGAGTTGTAATGGATTCTATCAAACCCTTATTTAAAAAAAACTGCTTCTACATCTAAGGAGAGAAAAGTGTCACTTGATCTCTGATTTATTAACAGGTCAGCAACACGGCATCAATAAGGGACACCAAATCCCATTTTCCTCTTTTCATAACACACAGTCTTCCCTTAGAATATTTGAAGCTCTGGCATTGACTTGTCCACTGAACCTGCTTGAGGTCTTTCAAAAAACAAGGACTGAGCAATGTCCCTCAATTCCACCAGCTGTGGTATGACAAACGCTCACTTTTACTGGGCTTGTGCGCCAAAGAAAAACATAACGTCTGAACAATTGCTCTGATAGCTGTCATGTCTATGAGTCTCTGAAAGTCAGTTATTTTTTATGTGAATTTCAGCACCGCTTCATTATCAAGAATATTTACACTATACAGCGCTGGATAAAACCGAATACTAATATTTTTCTTTAAACCAGTGCTACATGATTTCAGGTATTTAGATTATCATTATGATATTCATTATGTTAAAAAAAAAAAATAAGGGCATACCATTAAGTGATGAAGAATGACCAGTGACTTGTGACTTCAAAACAAGTTATATAAATACTGTTGAAGGTGTTTCAAGGTGGCTTTAAGACAACCGCGGTTGTAATGTTTAGGTAAAAGTATCGAGAACATGCTAGGAGGCAATCAATCTAATACACATTGTGAAGTATGAACATCACATGAAGGAGCCAAAGTTAACCTTGGTGCTCTTGCATCAGTGTGCAAATGCAACCTGTTTCAAGTTTCCCCAAGAGCACTAATGAATATTCGAATATGATGTGAATGAACATGTCTCGTTCTAAGGCATTATGGTTTCTATGGTAACAGCTTGTTCACAATGACATAATGTACTGTATGTATTTAAATGCTATTAAATAAACAAGCTAGTTACCAAATGTGTGCTCTTTTCTAACCAAATGTCTTACTATTGCTGGTAATAAATGTCACAATAATGATAAGAAATGATGATTTGGACTTTAGGGAAGGAGTCTCCAGTTTCTATGTTTTCTGACAAGCCTTTACATAAGCTGTGAACTTGTGTGTGTGTGTGTGCGTTCGTGTGTGTGTGCGTGTGTGTGTGTGTGTGTTCAAGACGCTGGTGAGGGAAAACCAGTTTATAGTTAATTAAATGTACGTGAGAAGAGAAACTAACTTTACACTGTATGTAACTTTAAATGGATTAAAAAACATTACTATAATATGGTAAAAATAGTAATTAATTAATAAAATCAGCAGCTCTCTGAGGTATTAAATTAATAAAACCATAAGACATCGTTATAATGTCACATCAACACAGCATGGATTATTTTCCTATAACAGCTTGACTTGTGATGTGTTGTTCCTTATATACAATACAGCAAGCCTCATGTACTGCCTCACAGCTGAACACAATACTGTACGTGTCCTGCTTTTGAACGACAGAACATGTAACGTTCGGCTAAATCCAATCATGAGTGTAAATTACTTAGATAAGATTTAAGACTTAATATTTTTATTTTAAAAAATAAATAAATAAATGTAAAAAACACCCATACACATGTACACTTCCCTCTGCATCTTGCATGCCACTTAGTGTGTACACAATTGCTAGTCATAGTGCAACCTGATCCGAGATAACGAACCTCCATGGGACGAAAGCTTCCTCTTGCAACAGGTGCAAGACGGCCCAGGCCGGCCGTGGTCACTACGGACATTTCTGGCTTCTATTATTATGAGACAATGAAGTTACAAAGGAAATGCAAAGAAACAGTCTAACGGCTTTGGGACGAATACTGCAAAAGACAAAAACTATAAACTGTTTGCGATGATGTTAAAATTTCCAGCTACATCTAAACAGGAAGTGAAACCGTACAGTAACTGGTCAAATGATGTTTTAAACTACCGTTAAATCTAACAGGTTGTATGTTTTCTTCATGTCTATCTGTACATTCGGAAGCAAGCCTGAAATAAGACATGCATTCTTGGTGTGATAATTCATTTATTTCTTGTTCCATCTGTAAGATCTGGATTGCATAATCCTGCTTTTAGTTATAATTCCTGCGTCATCGTGCAAACCACTGATTTAAACTTATCAGATTTAAAGCTATTTACAGTATAAGGGAACTGCTGTTTTATGCTTTGATACAGTAGCTACGCTTTGAAGTGTGAGGTAAATTAGGATTCAGTGGACAGGAACTGTAAGAAAAAAATTTATTTAAATGTTCAACTTTATGTTGACCTAATCCAAATGATTGTTTTATTACATTATTAGATTACAGCACAGTGAAGTAGAAATTGAAATAGAAGAGAGTTCCTCCAGCGCCGATGATTGGACGCGCGCTTCAGTAAAGGGAAGGCGCGCGGAAATGTCGCGATACGCAG
>JAOTQY010000001.1:11357186-11369909 GCA_026413445.1 Dolichallabes microphthalmus
TAAATGTGTTTGATGATCAGAAACATTTTGTGTGACAAACATTCAAAAGAATAAGAAATCAGGAGGGGGGCAAATAGTTTTTCACACCACTGTATACACACACATACTGTAACATTGTCCTCGATCATGATGGATGGCAAGTAAAACTTTGGAGTAGTACCCCGGGTCTAGATCAACACTGGCTGTCTGAGGCGTTGATAAATCACCTGTCATCAGAAATGGGAATGCATGTTGCCCTTTTACCTTGTTGTTTAGAACATATAGCTGAGCTCTGATTAGTGAATTTATGAAGGACATGCTTTTTTAAAGCATGACTGAAACAGCCTATTCTAATTGCTGATTGCAAGTTTTTTTTTATTTAGGGTGTTTTCTGGATCATGAAAATTCTAAAATCGTTTTAGATTTCATTTTTAAAAAAAGCTGGTTATACACTTGTCTGAACTGGAGTATATACATTGTCAATGTGTAGGGAAAAAATTAAACATTATTTCATTAGAGGCAAAAATACAGAAGTCATTTGTGGATATAGTTTTGCACCATAATTTTGCAAAGTCTAGGATGGTGTCCTGATTTCAAAGGATCCTCCAATTATTAAAAATAAATTGAAAGTGTAATTTAAAAAATACTGTAGGACTTTTGCTTACATTTGAATATCAAGGATTCTTCATGGTCTAATCCAAAATCTCTTCAGTCATCTTTACATCTGGCACTAATAAAGTTCACAATATTTATAGTAAAGAGCAGATGCAAGCATCTCCGTGTCAAAGACATACACATTTTTCCTCCACTTCAACCAGAGATTCGTTTTCAGTGACGCCAAGCTCATCTAAACGAGGCCGTAATCTCTCCGGTGTATGTGACAATAGGGGGAAATCCCATATACACAACGAAACCAAAGCCCCTTAAGACATACCATGGTTTGAGCGTCACCGCAGGGGAAGGGGTTTGGGGTTGAGATGAGTCAAGTTGACCGTACTGGGTCCCTTTACACATTCCTTGAGTGTCTTTGGATGATGTCTGTCAGCAAGCACTTGCACTAAATAGCTGCAGAAAGCGATTAATTATGCCGCATGTGGAATGCCTGGTATTCTTTGTTGGTGTTTTTTTTTTTTTTTTTTTTTTTTTTAAACTAGGTGGGGGCAACCACCTGCACCAGAATCGTGGTTATCAGCTGCGGTATCATGATGCAGGCTGCTGCTAGTGACAGGCTGCTGTGTATGCATGAAGTCTTGTTTCCACGCTCTGGTGGCAGACCCATGGCCAACCGTGCTGTCATCACAAAAACTTTCGTCATGCTCATTCACAATCACCAATAAAAGCTTGTTTGTTGATTGATTGTAGAACCAAGAATGAGCTGTTTTGTTTAATATTTCTCCTGTAAAGGACATGTTGGATCATTACTTGATGCTTACTTTTTGAGAACTCATTATGTTACAGTTTTGACTCTGCTTTAAAATTCTTGATTCTGATTGGTCAGCAAATGTTTTGTTTAGTTTTTTAGGCACGTTTAGACATTCATGACAGGTCTCTGGTGTATGTACAAACAAAATAATGTGTGGGATAGGGACCGTTCCATTCCATTTTTGTTTGCGCTGGTGTTTAAACAAGCCAGCCAGATTTTTTTGTAAGAGCCCTAACCCTTAGCTCTGCTGTTCTCTAGGAGCCGTGGCTCAGCAGTAGCAGCTCATTTCGGGTCGGGGGAAGCTTAGTGGATATAAGGCATTTGATTACTGATCGGAAGGTCCCAGGTACAAACCCCACCACTGTGTCGTCACTGTTGGGCCCTTGAGCAAGACCCTTAACCCTCGACTGCTTACCAGTATAATGACGTGAAAGGTAAGTCACTCTGGATAGGGGCATCTGCCAAATGAATGTAATACAAACTGTTAAACTGCATATTTGCAGGAGGCGCGAAACAGAGGCATGGGAAAAAAATGCATCATCTAATGGAGCATAATGCACACACTTTGGGGGAGCTCAGACCTGCTGTAACCTGTTAAAGAAATATAAAATAAAAGAAACATGGGACCTTTTAACAGAAACTCGGAATGTAGTATTAATGCGCTCATTCTAATGTTCTGTCATTTTACTGTTATCATTTCTATCTTGTTTGTAAGTGATTTATTATTATTATTTTTACTACAGGGTGGAGCTATATGCATATTTTTTAAAATAAATGTTGTCAAAATAATGGAAAAACAGCAAATTCTGAGTGGTAGTAGTAACTCTTGTTAATTATGTTCTTATAAACTGAGAAACTGGTTCTCTGATGTTGCTGCTTTCCCATACATCTGTCAATCTGCTGTCTGCACACTAGACATGTATCCTCAGAGGTGTGATTGAAGTGGAATTGATGCTCTCCAGGTCTACTGCAATAAGATTACACTGCGCTCACTCCACTTATGTTCCCAAAGATCTCATTTAAATGGTGCATCAATCAGATAAAACGAGGAGCTAGTCATCAGACGTAAACTTAGGTTTTGTTCATGAGGCTGCCCTGGTCTTTTTTCTTTTTGTCTGGCCTTAATTTGAATCACTGTAGACCTGACTCAAATTCAAAGCAAACTCATTCGACTTTTGTTTCCACCTTGAGCAGCGTGATCTTTCCCTCAGTATATTTTTTATGATTATGATCGCACCTTGTTTTAACCGGACATAAAGGCCAAACCTGGTGCACTAACGCAATTCCAAAATGTTAGGTAAGCCAAAGAACTGAGCATTGCTAGCTGATGGAACCCCAGTTCCAGTTTAAGCATAATGGTGCTGTCAGTGGTGTGTCAGGAGTAAGTCGGCACAGTGGGAGATGAAGTGTAGATAAGCCCCCTTGTGCTTTGGAAAAGGGCTAAGGGAAGCATCTGATCCCATACGCCAGTCAAAACCAAACATGCTTGAGATTAGTTGAAAAGCGAACCTGTGGAGTGAGACAGGCTGTGCCGAGATGAAATATATCGCAGACTCATAAATCAAAAAGCCCACATCTCACAGCCCCTCCTCTTCTCCCACCCTTTGGCCATCTGTGCCATGGCAATGTGTGAAGCCTGAACTCATACTTACCGTAGCTGAATTGTAGGAACACGCATGCTGTCGTCACAGTGGATCGGCTAAAGGAATGCACTACGTTCTCATCATTCGCTTCTTCACACATGACACAAGAGCAAGCAGGATAAACTTTTTTTTATTTTTATATCCTGCATGCTCTTTTTTCATACAATGTTCATGTGGACCTATTCTGTGACACCCGTAACACCACGCCAGCACTTTGCGCAAAGCTGAAACATCTTAAAGACATAAAATTTCTCATTTTGCTGGCCATCTATGGGAGGTTTCTTTTGAGCTGCTTTTTTTTCTTTTTGTGTGTGTGTGTGTGTGTTCTGTTCTTTTTAAACTAATGCCGAAATCTGCCAGCGCAAGGTAATTAAACTTTAACACAAGTCTGCTTTAACATCATGTGCACGCATCATGAGAACGTTTAATGCTCTCCTTTGATGCATTGTTAAAACCAAGAATGGGATTTTCCTTCTAAATCACTTTCAGTGGGTGTGATGGTAAGAAAAGCAGACAGAGTCACAAGGCCTGCACAGTGCATCTCACCCTGTCAGTATGTGGCCCTGTGCCAGCTTCGGCATGAGCATGAGCCCCCTTAGCGCAACAGAGATGTTTAACATGCAGGGAAGCCAACAGTGACGAGCACCATGTATCACTGTGGCTTATTATGACAATGTTTTTCGCTTACGCTTTTGGGATACATAAGTTTCATCCACGGGCCGTCTCCTTTGGGGCAGGATTCCGATGTCTGCAGGTGTTCCATGTGACCATGATGGTCGAGCATCCATAACGTGAACACAGGACAACCAAATCCAAAATAGTCATGCTAGCCAGCATGGAGTGATGGTACAGGTGGCTGAAGAAATCCAGGGTGAAGGATTTGTTTTGCATATTCTCTTTATTACGTCCTTCCCTTGAATAACAATTTTTTAATGTTCTCCACACCTGTGCTCACCATCACCTGTTATCCAGGTCACATTCCACCTCTACAGGGGCCCTACGAACTTCCAATCAACCCCTTACACCCTGCAACGTACCACCACACATCTACATCCTATGTGTTACCATCATGTCTTGGATTACAAATTTGTAATCTTCTCCACCCCTGTGTTCTTGATAACAGGGTGTAGTACTGGGTTAAACAGATTCTACCTGTTCTACCTGTTCCAGCAGAACCGATAGGAATGTGGTCAGGATTCAGGAGACACAATCATGGACAATTTTGTATACCCGTGTGTTTCAAGTCTATTTAAGACCAAAAGAACAATTCTTTCAATCAAATCTGGGCATGATCTTGGGTTTCATATCATTGCACACCATCTTTACAACGTTGCACTGATAGGAACTCAGGCTCTAATCAAGGATATTTATGGACCCTGCTCAGCTTCCTGTCTACTTCATGTACTCAACCTACTACTACTAGGCTGTTTTGGGATTTCATAATGAAAATTTCCATAATGTTTTCACCACCGGTTTGTCCTGGGTTGTACAGGTCATGGCACACATGTACAGATTTGAACACATAACCGGACACAGTGAACAAACTCCTGTCAATCATGGAAAATTTATCCCACCTACTGCATGATGCCATACAGAGGTAGCGGAGTTCATTCTCCAACAGACTGATCCAGCTTCACCGACACAATTGTTCAGGAAATCATTCCTACTGTATAATGACTCACCTCTATCTATTTACTCCCTTCAGTATTGTCACATCCCAGAAGTACAGAAGTACATGGACAATACTTATAAAGCCCCCAGACACCCCTAACACTCCTACTAGTTTCTGTTCTTTACAACCTCTCTGGTGTTCCTGTATACTCAACGTCCTAAGACTCTATCTCACGTCCTACCACCTCCTCCTTTTTCGGCACTATTCCAGATGTGACAGTTGCATCACTGTTCAGATATGTGGATTCAAATTTAGCTTCCCAAGCATAAGTACATGGATTGGAAAAGGCTTCAAATATCAATTCTTGATGGATGACCCATTGTGAAAGCATTCTTGTGGTTCGTGCTGAAACAATGCTACACATTGAGGGGCTTGCCTCGACTTGAATTCCAGTCGCAATGATTGTTCGAGATGGCCACGATGGCATGTTTTTCAAAAATAATGGGAATAAGGAAGCGTGAAATTCAGACTTGCGCTGCCACTTTCTGCCACGTTCCTGAGAGACTGCGTGCCGTTGTGCATTCTTTACCGCAGAAACAGAAAATCCAAGCTGGCTTTCACCTGGGAATACATCCAACAGGATGGGGTTTCGAGAAACAGAGGATTAAAAGTATTGTTTGCTGCGTACGTGCACGGGCTTCTCTAGTCCCTTTTCATAATGTGAAATATATGCTGTGTCTCTGATGGACTTAATAAGCTTTTCCTGGAATTTTAAGAATGCCTCACAGGGTATGTGCAGTCACTTGTGTCAGTTTAGCAAGAGTTTGCCGCACCAGAGGTGGTCAGATCTCAGCTGGTCAAACCAAAACTGGACCTTTTTATGAGATATTTAATAGCATCACATGTCCAAGTATATTCAGATACATATTATAAGGGCCTTGGATGTGTATTGCACATGGGGGGAAATGGATGCAGGAGGGTGATGGAGTTGGGGGATGTGGGGCGAGTAATGCAACTGTCATCACAAACAAGAAACATCTGTCTCATTTGTGTAACTTGTTTTCTTTTAATATGAAAAGTATGTTAGTGGAGATCTGTGAGTTTTGAGGCAAGCCTTGAAGGAGAGTCCGGAGTCTCCCTTTCCTTTTTGAGATTCAGGCATGGTTTTGTAATGGCCGCAATGCGAAATTTGTCCGATGAAAGCTTGAAGTTTGAGCTTGAAGTTGAAACTCTGAATTAAATCGTATTGAAATAAATAAATAATAGAAAACTTTCCAAATGTAGGTGATTATCAGGAGTCCTAGAATTGCTACGTAGAAGTCTAATCACAGAAAGCCTTCATTTCTGAAAACGTAGGCTGAAAGGCTAAAGCCTCTGATCTCATACAACCTTTATTGAATTCTAACTTGATAATTGTGTTATGTCTCAGGAAGAGCCTTTACAAATATTAAATTACTGTGTGGTAATTTCGGACAGAGGCTGTAACAGGACCGTTCTGGATGGTACGACAGGATTGGATTTCACCATGTAAACTCCCTCTAGGTCTATATACCGTACACACACACACGTTTTCCCTTTTCATTTGTTTTTAGGTGATACTCAATCAGGCCATTCTTAATGTATTTTTAAAAATTATCAAGTAACAACGCATTTGTTGCACCTAGGTGCTATGAACAAAAAAAGACATCCTGTGTCTCAGAAAAAGAAAAAAAAAGAAATCCACAGGATTTACTGGTATTATAAGGATTTCATGGTCACAGTGCCTCTCATTTTAACTTTTCCTACCAAAATAACTGACAACTACTTTTTCTTTTCAAACTGCCCTGAACTTCATAAACCAAAACCCCTAAGCTTATTAGAACCAGACCTTTGAGGGAACCTGCTGTAGGGCTAAAAAAGAAGCTTTGGAAACCATGTGCTCTTTATATATACTAATCATGAGCACTGTAAGTCTATTTGAAAAAGTGGGTGAGATTTTATTTTATTTTCAAAATGAGGATCATCAATGCAGTAAAGTTTAGCTTTGATTACAGTGCACAGTTTACAGAATCACTATTTCACAACCTGAGTCCTGGAATATGCCTGCGCCATTAGAAAAAAAAATCCTTAGATGTGATACCCTGGTCATTCAGTACATTCAGGTCGCCAGCTGACTTTGTTTTATTGCCACATAACGTTGCTGGGTCTAGACCTGACCAACGTAAGCAACCACAAATCATAATACTGCCTACAAAGAGGCTTGTACCAAAGAGGCCTGTACAGAGGCCATTATGCATGATGGGTGCATCGCTTCTTACCTTCTTACCCTTACGTACCCATTGCTCTGGAATAGGCTCAGTCTGGATTCATCACATCACATGACCTTGTTCCATTGCTAAAGTCCAATCGTTTTGCTGACTTGCAAACTGAAGCCTTTTTTCCTGATAAGTCTTACTAACAAGTATTTTTCACTATTAAACATAGCTCTAATTTCTACTCCATTTGTTTTTACCATGAAACTTCACCAAGCATTTAAGTCATCTTCAATTATGATTTTTCTTCCCCTAATAAACATGATGTTTCACGACTATCCATCCATATTTAATAATATATATAGGACAGTTCTTAACCTAATTAGTCATTTTAAATTGCCTTAGTTGTTTTCTTTGCTTGATGCAGCCAAAGATTTGACCCTTCTGAAGTGACCGGGCAGTGTACGCCTGTATGTTTCGATCAGTGCTTCTTAATAAGTGTTGGATGGTATTTACATCTAGGTGATATCTAAGACACCATACTTAGCAGTTTTAAGTTATTTTCCAGTCACTACAACAACACAATAGCTTGTATTTCTGCCGTCACCATGCACATTGTACTTAAGTAATCTATAATGTAAGGGTGGTGATGCAGATATTAAACTTTTCTAACCACTGGTATATTTACTGGCTCATGTCTGCTGTGACACCGAGCTTATTTAGAAATGTAGCACTTATAAAAAGCTTCGTTGGGGCAACAGCTGAGCCAGTGGTGATGTTGAGGTGAGGGCAGAACCATCTTTAGTATTTTAAATAACCAAACCGCACGTACGTGATGGCCAACATCCCTCATTCCTGCTGCATAGTTTCCATAAATATTTATTGTTCTTGGTATGATGGGTGCCGTCCAGGCCGTGTCACCAGGCAGCTGGGTGTGTGAGCTGGACATGTCACGCAGTGTTATTATTCACGCTCCACACGCCTGAGTCTACTTCCAATGTTAAGCTTTTGAAAATAAGAATGTGGTGGTGTTGATGTATATTGTGTTCAAATAGAAATAATAGCTTTCAATCATTTAGTAATATTAAAGTGTGTAAACATTCCCAGGCATATGGAACTAAAATGCTATTTTTTCTTATTAGTTATTTTTTTTGCAAAAGCATATAAAATAAAAAGAAATTCAGTTAATGAGAGAATTGTTTGCATGTATATGTGATATGGTCTTGCACGAGCATCATCGGCACTGCGGCTTTTGTAAAAAAAATACACCAGGTCTCGTTCTCTCATCTTTCAAAAGGCATATATTTCATTTCAACGTACATTCATATGCGTATAGTCCTCTTCAGTGTATAGTCTTTTACAGAGCTATGGTTCCTTAGAAGCGTGCTGTATAGCAAGGTTGTACTATATAAAAATGTGGAATTATGTTGTTTTTACTTACTCATAATAGTTCAGTCACTCTGCTTCACGTTTAGTGGAAGAGGGAATGCTCTGAGATTTTTATCTTTGTTATATGTGCATCAGGAGATGAAAAGTGCTCAAGTCACCGTGCACAGGTCACTAGGTCTCAATGGTCGCAATACATATCCATGCCAATAACGCTAACTAACAAATTGATCTAATACACAACTTTGGGGAAAAAAATAAAATAATAATAATAATAAATCCTGCCTTCTGACAACACCGTATGGAAATAACACAAAGCTTTTCTTGGATTTCTTCCCTATGAAAAACAAGAAACTCTTTAAAAATTAATACTATATTTATATAAATTTATATAAAACACAGACTCTGTACATTTACTTGAGTGATTTTTTTAAAAAGCAGCATAAAATGGCCACCTCTATCTTAAATGCTGTTGACGAATGAAAAAAAAAAAATATATATATATATATAGATGTACACCTGGACTGCATCTCAGTCTGTTAGAAATTCCCTTAATGTCCGTGACTCCAGATAAGATCCTAAAGCAGCATCAATAGTAGGAGGGGAAAAGTCTCCTCGTCTCCTTCAACCACACCAAAGTTCATTTGTCCATCTAACCCTCCTCCAATCTTACACCACTCCCGCTGGAGCTTGTCACATTACAAAAAAAAAGAAAGGAAAAAAAATCACTCTGATTCCAATAAGTTAGAAAACAATACAAAAATAAGAAAGTAACCACAAAAAAATGGAGAGAAAAATACTCTCAAGTGGGACTTAAAATAATAAAAACAACAAGAACTCTATTTGCCCCTAAAAGTGTGTCCCATGTATGACATGTTCTTTTATACTTGGATGAATGGGTGGATATCTCCATTTTTCCTTTTTTCTTTTCTTTTATTCTATTTGGAGTCAAAGAAGGAAAGAGGGAGTTTTTTCCCCCCATTAAGTTCAGTGGAGAGAAAGTGAGGGTTTGAAGGAGAGTATCACCGACACGTGTGCATCTCCACCATCTTGCGGCACTGTTTGCACTTGACGTAGCAGCACCAGTGGAATTTGCAGCTGCACCTGTCTACCACCTCCACCTCTTGCGTGTGGAAGCCACGCCCACAGCACATGAGTTCGCAGCCGTCGATGGCTTTCGAGGTCTTGTTGCAGTACCGGCCCACCGTCCCTAGCATTCCCGGTGTCCTCGGGTCTTGCTCACAGAAATCGGGACTCGAGTCCAAGTAAACCAGGTCCTCGTCTGTGTGCGGCTTGAACTGCGAGTTGCGCGGGACCAGAACTCGGGTGGTGCCCACCTTGCGCTGCTCGACCTCGGTGGCACCATCGAATTTCTCCTTGATGATGTTGCCAACTTTGCGGAAAGGGGGCATGGCTTTCCAGCAGGTCTTTACCTCGCATGAGCCAGAAACGCCGTGGCACTTGCAGTCCACTCGCATGTGGTTCAGAATCGCCTGAGGACGAATAGAAATTTTTTTATTTTTACATGTATTTTTTACTTATTTATTTATTTTTTACAGCATTTGGAATGAGTAGTACTTTGCACAAATAGCGCACACATAATATCTCCAAATGGGTAAAATAAAACTTTTGAAAAAGATGTCATCCTACTATTCCATCATTTTTGAATTGTTGTCTTTCCAATCAAAAAGAAATGTTTCAATGTTAAAGATTTAAGGGATGCTAAAAATGTCTAGAGTTTACTTAATTATTTAGCAACATGATTTAATTAACTAACTCTTTCATCCTGGTTTTATATTTAAGTTCTGCATATAAATCTGATGAGTAAACCTGTCTGGAATCCTACTCATTACAAATAAAAAGTTCTTCCCACGTTCAGATCAGGGGTTTATCTCGACCTTGAGGACTTGCGTTATATCTTGTTATGGCAGCTAACCTCAGAAGAGCCAGACTACTACTCGGTTCAGCTTATCAGCATGATTCACATGCTATTAATCCATGGGTATGTGCTTTCAGAATTACTAATAATCTTGGAATGGTGTCCAATTAAGCCTCTGTAGGACTCACCTTCCTTCCTGCCTCATTATTATGGAGATTCATCAGAGCTCGGTTAGACGACTGCCCTTTGCTTCTTTCTCTGACGTCCACAAAAGACTGGGAGAATGCGACTCCGTAGGCGATGTTGTCTGAGCACCCTGACCACTGGAACCCTAGAGAGAGCGAAAAAGAACAAGTAAAGTAAAACCTTCTGTCACGATTCCACATTCTTACATGATCATTCATTAATCTTCATGACAAGCCTTTTGTATCTGGAATGAGCTTTTGTCTTTTTGATTAATCGCCAGATCTTGAAGCATTTCCCTTTCGTCGTACCCTGAGGGCTCACGCCGTGCACGTTGCGGTCGCAGCCGCACTTCTCGAGCTCCCCGCTGCTGCATGCCCTTGTCACCGCGTATGCAACGCTTGCAGCAGAAATGGCGTAGACAAACGCTGCCTCCCTCGTGCCTGTCAAAAGAATTTGTCAAATGTCAGCTAGATATAAAAAATGATGGTGTACAATATCTTGTTCAACGTCGTCTCCTGATACCTTGGGTGACCACCTTGCCGAAGACAGGCATAGAGTCTAAAGTAGAGCAGTTCCACCGCCGGTTACGAAACTGGTACTGGCACTCATCGATGGCAAGTTGAGCCCCCCGACGTACGGCGTCCATTACCTCCACGTTGCGCTTGCAGATCTGCACCTGCCTTTGGATGAGACCTCGCAGCTTTTCACAGGTCTCCTCGTCAGAGATGCTCCCCACGGACGACAGCTTGGCCAGATAGCTTTAGAGAAAAATTTTTTAAGGGATTCAAAAAAGCTCAGGAAAACCATTCTGACAAGTGTATGTTTAAAACTGAAACTTAAGTTCATTATGAGAATAAGAGTAGCAAAAAGAAAGTAAAGAATATTGATGACAATACGTTTTGTTGTCTGTACTGATATCTGAGTTGTATCTTGTGATCTTGACACTCACGGTAACTTGTATTCACTTATTCAGTCCTCAGAAACGATTAACTCTTGAGTTAGAAGAAAATACAGTTTACTCCAACATGACTGCGCACCGGTGCACAAAGCAAGGTCCATAAAGACATGCAGACAAATACTTTCGCCAGTATAGTGTATGTTGAAGTTTCATATCAAGGTAATTCAAACATAAAAAAGAAGTGAACACCAAATTTGAATAAAAAAATTACATTTTGGAATTGAAAAATAAAAATAGTCATTCAATCAGGTATTGTATGGTACGGTGTGGTATTGTAAGTTTCTAAATATACAAGTTTCATATGTTGAGATTACTGGTGCATCTCAATAAATTAGTGTATCATCAAAACATTGATTTATTTCAGTAATTCAATTCAAAAAAGTGAAACCCATATACTGTATCATATACAGCTCTGGATAAAAATAAGAGAGCACTGCAATTTACTCCAGAAAACCTCTGGAATGCCATGAAGAGGAAGATGGATGGTCACAATCCATCAAGCAAAGCTGAGCTGTTTGCTTTTTTGCAAAAAGAGTGGTATAAAGTTATACAACAGCAATGTGAAAAACTGGTGGAGAGCCAAAACACATGTAATTGCAAATCAGGGTTATTCCATCAAAATACTGATTTAAAAAAAAAAAAGTTATTTAGCCAAAGCATTATCACAATTTGTTTACAAATTATTTGCATTTTGTTTTGAGTTATTAAAGCTCTGCAAATACTGCATGTTCTTGGGTTAATTTGATGTGCTGTGATGTCATTTCCTTTATATATACAGTTCACAAAAAACTGTTCATCTCACCAATACATGCCCTTGTAAGAAAAAAAATTGCATTTTGATTTGCCGTATTCCTTGAGTCAACGCACTCTTGAACCAGAAACAACGTTAGAGGCATTTCATTTGGAAACCCAGAGTCTGGAGGAAGAGAGGAGAGGCACAGAATCCAAGTTGCTTGAGGTCCAGTGTAAAGTTTGCACATTTGGTGGTGGTTTGGGGAGCCATGTCATCTTCTGGTATTGGATTACTGTGTTTTATCAGGTACAAAGTCAGGTAATTAATCCATTTGAATGAGTTTCACTGTTTGTAATGAATTACTGAAATAAATAGTTTTTTTCCAGATTATATTCTAATTTATTGGGATGCACCTGTATATTCTCACTCACTCACTCACTCATCTTCTATACTGCTTTATCCTGTATTCAGGGTCGCGGGGACCTGGAGCCTATCCCAGGAGTCTTAGGGCACAAGGGTACGCCCTGGACAGGGTGCCAATCCATCACAGGGCACACACACATACACTCACTCACACACTACAGGCAATTTAGGAACACCAATTAGCCTAACCTGAATATCTTTGGACTGTGGGAGGAAACCGGAGAACCCGGAGGAAACCCACCAAGCACGGGGAGAACATGCAAACTCCAT
>JAOTQY010000001.1:11432371-11447828 GCA_026413445.1 Dolichallabes microphthalmus
TGCCAACTTGAAAGGTTTAGGGACGTGACCAAGATGTAATGAAGAATTAATAATGTTTAGAAGTGGCTCTCCAACCGGAAATATCACTTCCATTAAAAATCTGGTTGGGATTGGGTCTAACAGGCACGAATCCTGATGCGCAATATTGTTTTGTACCAATTTTAGCCAGATCTATTTAAGGATATTACTTATGTCTTATGTTTTTTTCAGTTTTCTCATTCAGTGTTCAGAAAGTGATATTTTTAGGGAAAAGATGGCATGATGATGATTCACATGCATATTTACGTTACTTTGGTACACGGAATCTGAGTACTTAACTAAACTTTTTTTATGCTGCCATTTAACCCTCTTGTAGCTTGAAAACAATACAAAAATATTCATTTTGTTGCACAGGCCACTATTTTATTCACTGTTGTCTACCACCATGTTGTTTGAACTGAAATCCCTGTGTAGAATTTTATTACTGATAGACTGATACTGATGTCCTCGAGAAACAGCAACTTTTAGATGATAGAATGATCTTGAATTCTCATTTCGTCAATCGATTTGTCCTTGTCAGTGTAATTAGTTATGTCTTGTAGAGCTTAAGATTCATGGTTCAAGTCAACTGTGTTTGACAAGTCTTACTGGAACTGGAGTCATTATTTTGGGTTGTGTAGCTTTAGTAGTTTGTGTAAAAGTCCACTGTTGAGCATGACATCATTCTGCATCCTGGGACAAAAGGGTGGCTTCCATGTGTTTGACGTGCGATCATAAATCACCTGCCTCCCTGGAGCTTCCTTTTGGCGTTTGTCAATGATTTGAAGCACCAAGGATAAACAGCGCTTTAATCTTATCCTTCACGCATTTAGCGCGCTAACCTTTTCCGTTTCCGCTCGCGTACGAATTCGTAATTAGATGAGGATATAAACAATCCAACCACACTGTGCTAAAGGAAAGAGGAAATTGCTCCATGTGTGAGATCCTTTTTGTCCTAAACACATTCGAGCGCAAACTAAAACCGAAATAAACAATGAAAGTGAACTCACCATGGGACTGTATACAATACAGAGTGTCCCAAAAGAAGTCTCAACAAATAGGCAAGAGTAAAACTTGCCATTTCTTTACAAACACACACAGAGTCGTAACTCCCACTCATCATGGACTTATGTTAACACATCTGGTGTTATGCATGTAAATGCATTTCGAATGTGATCCTTTAAATTATCTTTCTGCTGTATCTTTTCCTTGTGCACCACGACCTTCACATTTCTCAACACTGTCTATATATAGCATGATGGACGAGCAGGTCTTTTACGCCCTTTCCTGTGACTCTGTTATTTATGTGGCATTTAGTTTTTTAAACTGTATTTTGCAAGAGTTCTCACATACAGTAGATACAATCTGAGAATGGGTTCTTCTTTTTTTTAACTGTAAAAATATTCTGTTTCTTTTTAGAAGAAGAAGAATAAGGTGCACAACGTTCTTAGCTAGACTGTGTTGTAGTTTGAAAAGGTGCTCAGAATGATTTGCATTGTGTCTGCTTGAACAAGCTTGAGTCAGAGCTGACACTAATTGAAGCCATAAGCCGGCTGTGTTTCATCCCAGATTGTTGCTTTCGTGATGTTCCAGCAAAGTTTACAGCTTGACAGCTGGAATCTATTTTTTTTCACGGGGTTTCCGTGTAAGAAATTGTCTTGGAGAGGGAGAGTGAGAGAGAGAAAGGGGGGTGGATGTGAAGAGCAACTGCACTTATCCAAATCGTTATCCAAGCATTATACAAATCCTCCCCCCCACACGTTACGGCTCAGGTTTTTCCTTTTTGTGATGAATGGAGTTATAAGGAGTAAACATCCACTTGCAGACTAAATGGAAAGGAAGCTTTGTTTTCAGCATGACTGTACTTAGGGCTGTGTCTGGACTCAAATTTGGGTTAGAGGATGCGTGTGAAGCAGAAGACAGAAGAATTCTATATTTTTATCTGCCACTTGTTTCTCACACATGTTGTTCCGCTCACATGGAGAATTAAACAGTTTGGGAAGTGCGGTTGTAGAAAGAGTGTTAATCACAGTGTGGTGTGATTAACCAAAGTTATTTACTATATTTTCCAAAAACAGCATTTCAAGTTATTTATATGTCTCATAGCACAGTTTGGCAATTTGCCAACAATTGCAGGTTCTGATTTAAAAAAAAGTCAAACTTTAAAGTTAAATTCAATGTTATGGATAGAACACCAACAAACAGTTTAGTTCTCACATCCATTATAGCAGCTATGAACACTATTTCATGGCAAGCCTCTCTTTTTACTCTCTCTTGGAAGACAAAAAGATCTCATAATTTTACCAAGAAACTCTTTTGTTCTGGAGATGTTGGGCCCCTAAAGAATCCTTCACCATATCAGCGATGAAAGTAGGTGTTTTATATGCACAGCTGTTGTACAAATCCAATCTCTGTGAACCAGCTGTTGCTATAGAAGTGATAACGTCTTAATTAAAACCGGGACTTGTGATGAAATTAAGGCATGAAAGCAATTGATGTTTACAGAAGATTGCAAAAACTTAAAGAAGGCCATACATCTGTGAATGATGATTGGAACTCCTGATACCTGAAAATTGACGGATAACTGGTCTCAAACTTGCAAAAGAGATGCATCTGTCTGTGGCAACTTTACACACAATCACCAATGCCACTTGCACATTAAAGGGATTCGGCTGGGAGTTTTTGCCACATCCACCGTACAGTACTGACCTCACTCCAAGCCATTTCCACATATTTGAGCCATTAAAGTAGTTCCTGGAAGGCCAGTGTTTCAGACGTGAAGAGAAACAGAAGCACAAATGAAACACTACGATAAGTGCATTACTGTATCTGGGGATTATATAGAGAAATAAAGGGAGTTTTTATTCTCATAACTGTCTTATGTTATTCTGTGCAGTCAAAAGTCCTGCTTTGACATGAACATTGTATAAATCTGTGATTTGCAGATGCTTTCCTGTCTGAATTGTTGTTATAAAGAACTAATCAATAACTTCTTTTCACACTAATTTCAGTTTAGAAAAAACTGATTTAGGCCAATTATTCTGTTAAAAAAAGTATGCTTTTTTTCTTACATTCTATAAACCTTGATAAATGAAGCTAAAACAGACACATCATTTATTAATTTATTTTGCAATGCATGGTGTTTTAATTCTCATTATTCATGTTTCTCAATGTATGCATTTTAATGAAGAAAAAGCTTTCATTTATTGCAGTGTATGTTAATTTATATTAGATTACGATAACATATTCACAGTCTGATGTGTTTCTGCGTTAATCCTAGCCTTGGTTTGGCTGCTTAAAATGATACTTTAAACTAGAATTATATATGCACAAAATGTTCATCCTAGTCTGTGTGTGTCTGCGTGTGTGTGTGTGGGGGGGATTGGTGAATATCTGAATATACGGGGAGGTCTCAGACTCTCATCCATGCCATGGGCCCTGTAAAGAATGACTGTGGGTCTCGTTTATTATGGGAAACAAGGCTTTCCTAGCCATAACTCTTCCCTATTGGTCCAAAGACCTGTCTCCCCTTTTACAGCCCTCAGCTCTATTGTCTGAAAGGTCAGAGAAACCTGTTACCATGAGTAAAAAGCCCTAAATCCCTTTTTTATAGGACCTTACACATTGCTCTGGCTTGATGCCCCCGTCGCCTGTAGCAACTCCATCCCATTGATCAATGTATTGGAAAGACACATTGCTCAGTGATTTGGAGTGATTAGTGTGTGTGTGTGTGTGTGTGTGTGTGTGTGTGTGTGTGTGTGTGTGTGTGTGCATTAGAGGGAGCTTGTTAATGAGCAGGATCAGTGTTTTCGCTACAGTAAATCAAGCATCTGCATTCCATGCAGTGATTCCCACGTCACAAACTCTGGCACTGATGGATTTCTTCCCGACTCAAATACAATGAGGTCCTTACCCATGTTTGTGTTTTTAGTTTAAAAAAGTAATGATATATTTTTAGGATGAAAAACTCTGCTTAGCGCTTGCAGTGCTTGTCCTGACAAGTTTCAAAACTACTGATACAAGTTTTGGAATTCAGTGGCTGGACACTTATCTTGAGCTGTTGAGAGTCTTTATGGCTTCCCTCCAGCTCTCATACTCTCCCAAGGCCATCAGAAAATTATTCTCTCATGCAGTAAGTTTCACTTGTAAAAAACATGTTGTGTGTTATTGTTAGTATTGTTGGATTTTGGTAGGAATGAAAGAAAAAAAATAGGATCGGGTATGGTGGAATAAGCATAACTCGACCTTGCGTAATGTTGTTTTGGAGATGATTAAATCATTGGCTTAGTAGACATGAAAATAGCATTTCACACACGCAGACTCATCAGATATTATCAGATTCTTCAGAAATTCCAACTTTAGACATCTGATGTCATGATGCGGCTTACTATATATAGTATCAAACTGATTTTTTAAAGCACTCAACATATTTCATGTTTAAAAAAATTGTTTAGGCGAGTCGATTAGGACATCCATTTTACACATGACATACTGTGAGTCATTTTTCTACCAATTGTTCATGGATAGATTATTTTACATACACTCAGTTGACTGTGCATTTTAACAGATTGGAAAATTCCAGAAAATGCTGTGATCGCTTTAGAAGCTTCCGATAGGCTAATTGACTAGAATTATTTCAGTCAACTGGGGTGTATCCGGGGTGTATTTAAAGGCCTACCTTCCAAATCTGTGATTCTTCATTTGACATTATGGGGGGAAAAAACAGTCAAACCCTCAGAAAAAAAAAAAAAATTCCAAATCACCAGTAGAATCACCTTGGGACCACACAGCCATCATACTGCTCAGAAAGGAGCAGAAGAACAGCAAAGGAGCTTGTGAAGACACTGGAGGAAACAGGCACAAAAGTTTCTATATTCACAGTGAAACAAGACTGATATCGATGTAACCTGTAAGGCATCAAGGAAGATGCCACTGCTCTAAAATCCCCCCAAAAAGAACCAGGCTGTTTGCAGCTGCACACTGGGACACAGATCTTACTTTTTGGATAAATGTCCTCTGTTCTGGGGGGAAAAAAAACAACTGAACTGTTTGGCCATAACCCAGGGGTGTCATGTTGGTGGTGCTTTGCCCCAGGAGGGACTGGTGGAAATAATATATTAAAGCAACATCTCAAGACAGTCAGGAAGGTAAAGCTGGGTCACAAATGGGGCTTCCAAATAGACAATGACCCCAAGCACTCTTCCAAAGTAAAGTGCTTTTTTCTTCCTTAAGACAAATGGCTTAAGGACAATAAAGTCAAGGCATTGGAGTGGCCCTGACCTCAATCCAATAGAAAATTTGTGGGAAGAACTTAACAAGCATGTGTGAGCAAGGAGGCCTACAATCCTGCCTCACCCCCCAGTCAGGTTGTACCCACCTCATGCCTGGGGTCCCCTGGGATAGGCTCCCATGATCCTATACAGCATAGAGAATGGCTGAGTAAGTGAGTGAGATTATTAGAGATTGTTGACAATATATTTTTTATATTAAATGATGTCTATTAATTTTATTGTTAAGGATCTCTAGCTCATAATAGTGTGTCTCAATCTCTTCTACTGCTTATAACTTCAGCTACCTTGCTACACAGTTTTCAGGGCTGGCGTCATGCCTGCCTGCAGAGAGACAGGTGTCTGTGTGCACACAACGCAGCTCTGCCATTCATACTGCCCATGTTGACATTGTGAGTAATGTCCTGGACCAGAGAAAAGCAAAAGGAAATGACTGGGCAGGCAGCTATAAGGGCAGAGCTATGAAGACATACTCCCGTCTCGAAGATATAACACTGACCCAGTGACCTTCACATCCCAAGTCACTGAGCCTTCCCAGGCTTGGTTGGGTATCTTACAAGCCCTGATACATACAGTAGTCCTACTGTGAAAACAAACCTTCGGTGGTTTCCTTGTCTTTTTGGCCATATGATTACACCGTTCATCAAGAATTAAGTAGATCTTGCCTGAATGACAAAAAAAAGCTGGTTTAATCAGTTGTCTGATCACTTTCTCCAGCATTTCCCAGCGTCCACACCACATGCAGGCCATTGTTACCCCAGCAGTGGAAACAACGCTAATTCACATTGTTATCATTACATGCTGAATGCTACCTCCTCCTAGCCAAGGGAGTTTCTAATTCAGGAAAGAGTCAACACTCTGAGCATTCTCATGATTCCAAGCCAAATACACAAGGTGTCGCTTCTAAGCATCCTGACTTGGGTGTGGAACAACTTGGCTACGTCACACTTTTGAAACGGAGGTGGAGGAGATCTTTAAAGCAAGATTTTGTCTTCCTGGGAACATGGCGGGGTCCTGGGTTCCCGGGGTTGGTGTTTAGCAACCGTCATCATGGTAACAGTGAAATGGTGTAATTACATGTAAGGGAAAGTTTGCTTTTTATCATTTGGTTTTCATTCTGTTTTTCTACAAATTTAATCTGCTCCCAATTCCAACCCACTAGCTAGATCTTCCAAAGCTACAAACCAGGAAAAGTCATGCTAGCATTCATCAGCCATGATACAAGAATCCAACAACAGCATTTTTTCCAACTGTTCATCATTATTTCTTCAAGTGCCAGCTATGCATAGCTGTTGTGTCATTGGAAATCAAGCTTCCTTCAGTAGAAACTCATGAGCACGATATTTTAATTTGTAGGAATCCCAAGAGATTTGTTTTAGAATTGTTTTATGTAGAGGTTTTCTACTAAGTAAAACTGGTATGTGTTAATAGAAGGTGTCTCAGTCTTTCCAGGGTCTTCTCGTCAGGCACACTATGTACCAGAAATGAAATATTTTACTATATTTCCTAATCTTAAAGACTGCAATCAGACAAGAGGAGGCATGTGTTTTTATAAAAAGCAAATGTATCAGACAAACAAAAGAAAATGTAGTGCACCAGGCAAATTTCCAGAAGGCATCTCATCTGGTGACCAGGCATAAATTAACCATGACTAACTTGGTAAATAAAGCAGGCTGAAGCCAAAACACTAATCAAGACAGGTAGATAACAAATGCCTGGACCTGTTACAAATGTTATAGGGCTGGAGGAAAAAAAAAAAAAGTAACGCTAAGAGTCTGGATCACTGAAAGGGAGGAGCAGTGATTGCAAACAGGTGAGTGTGGTTAGTAATCAGCAGATGGTGAGTGGATATAAGAAGAGCTTGACTGCTGGTCAGGTGTTATGACAAAACATTCTCAACAAAGTCAATGGATGGCAAAACATTTACAGTACAAGATATTAAAAAGCTTTAAATTTGAATAAACAAGATATTTTATATAAAAATGCTGTTGGTTGTTTAGTTATTTACTGAAAGTGAAGGGTTTTTTTTTTTTTTTTGCATTGTTTAGTGGTTTTCTAGTTAATGCTCGACATCTGGCTTGTAAATCTAGCTTATTCAGCTAGTCTTAACAATCTGCTGATTGTTTTTTTTTTTTCCTAATCTTGATTAGTATAATTACTCTAGACGTGATGTGACAGAACAAACTGTCTTGCCGGGTTCTTTCCTTATTTCCATAACTGATACCAACATAGTGATGGGTGGTTTAGTGAGAATAATGAGTTCAGTGAGTTATGAGTGTCCAATCCAGGATGTGAAATACCTGTAACCATAAAGAATCAGGGAATTAATTTTACCACATTTCAACTGAGTAATTATAATACTATATAAGTGATATTGAGTCATATATTAGTTCTATACTATAAACACAACTGCATTCCCACAACTGTGGGAACTTTGTTTCCCCTAGTGGTGATTTGAAGAACAGCATGTTTTGGACTAATTTTTCTGAACCGGAGGCTGCTTCTTGAAATCATGCATCAAGTTTACACTTTTTTCTTGAGCTCAGCTCCATAGCAATGTGCTGATGGTGTGTTTCATGTGATATGAACGACATTCGGATACGACACTGCTGAACTCAAATACACCATGAACTGACCGATTGTCCTGCATGCACAGGCAGTCAAAGTAGTGTTCACTGACATTTGAAGTGGAGCGGGTATGGATGGCAGGATCTTGGGTATGGTTCCTGAGAGTGAATATTTAGGTTGGCCTGAACAAACCCCTAAACACAACCAGCATGGGCAAACGGTTTGAGCCAAGTCATCCTCAGATGAAAACAGTGAGACTGCAGAGGCCTGCACTTTTTTAATAGTCATCTAGTGAGCTGCAGAGTGGAACCAGTGAGGGCCACAAGTTAGCTGCTGAGCCTGGTGTTAACACTTTCTCTCAGACATGGATTAGAGAGGAATTATCAATAAGATTTTAGTAAAGTTTGGACAAATGTTGGTTTTGGTGGCAGGACAGTTTAACATAGATTTAAGGAAGTTCTGCTGACATTTGGGGCAGCATGCTTTAGTGGGTAGCACTGTCCCCTTGCACTGTAAGGGTTGGGGGTTCATATTTTACATCTACTTTGTGTGCAAAGAGTTTACCTTTTCTCCCTGGGTGCTTGGTGGGTTTCCTCTAAGTTCTCTGATGATTGAGTGATTGGGAGCGTGAATTTGTCTTTTTTATTTGTACCCTGCAATGACATTTCAGGGTTTCCCCCCAGCATTGTGAGCAAAGTTCCCATGGGATGGACCCTATACAGGATAAGATGTGGATTAATGAATGTACTTTCAACATTTACAGTAACATTAAATGTTGCATGGAAGGTTCTTAAGCTAAAGCAAAATGTGTTGGAATTGCATTCAAAGCAACTAAGCAGATCATAAGGTGGTAATAAATTTTAGAGTTATATTAACTGTACACTTAATGTATTTAGACACTTCTATAGTAACAACTATCTATATTCACTTTAAAAATGATAAATGACACCTACATACAGTATGTGTTCATGAGGAGATTTTTAACATTGATGGAAGGAGTCTCCAACATCATTGCTATAGTTTAAAAAAAAGTCAGAGGTAGATCAGCGAGCAGAACTTTTTAAAAAGGTTTTTCACCATTCCAGACCAGTCAGACCAAAATTCAGATTTGGTTTCTGTGTCAAAACCGACATCATTATATAGTTTCGGCCAGGTTTCAGTTGTGGCCGTAATCACGTCCATGTTATTCAACCTAATTGGGGTTTGGGTCGCAAGTGCGCCTGTGTTTCCGCCTGGTCAGTGTAGCTGGCAGAGGTGCAGACTGACAGGTGTTTCTACCTGACATCACTGTGGGAAAAAAATAATTACTTCAGCCTGGAAAAATCAATTGCTGCAGCCAGGAAGTCCTTGTCTTTGTCACCTACCAGCATTGCCAGAAAGCAGATTATTAATTCAGCAGGACAAGTTTAACTTAATGTGCAAGAATGCTGAATTTTTGGTATAGCATTTGTTTGTTTGGTTTTAATCATTTTATTATCAACTCAATTAATACAAGTCACAACTGCTACCCAATGTTGCAACATTGCAGCTACATGATGCCCTGGTGTGTTTGCAAGCCTATATGATTAATTTTTTTTAAATTACATTATATTGTGCTTGTGGCGGCATGGTGGTGTAGTGGTTAGCACTTTCGCCTTGCACCTCCAGGGACTGGGTTCGATTCCCAGCCAAGTTTGATTCCCATCTCTTTGCATGGAGTTTGTATGTTCTCTCCGTGCTTGGTGGGTTTCCTCCGGGTACTCCGGTTTCCTCCCACAGTCCAAAGACATGCAGGTTAGGCTAATTGGCATTTCCAAATTGCCCGTAGTGTGTGAATGAGTGTGTGTGTGCCCTGCAATGGATTGGCCAGTGTGTGCCCTGCGTCGTGCCCTAAGCCTCCTGGGATAGGCTCCAGGCCACCCACGACCCTGAATACAGAATAAAGTGAGTGAGTGAGTGTGTTGTGTTGAACAAAAATGTTTGATTTGAAATGGAAATTAACACTGCATTTATGGTGCCAGTCATGGATAGGGCCTTAATTATGAATTCCAGTTTTGGTCAGTCACTAAAATGTTTTCAGGACAGAAGTTTGTCAGGATCATAAAAGGCTGCATTTTTGTTGTTGTATGTTTCTTTTTGTTTTTTTTGCTTCTTTTGTCTTATTAACTTCATAAGAGAGATACTGTAAGGGATGCTGGTTAAGGGGAACAACTGGGTTTAGCTGCCATAATGGAATTGATAAATGTGTATGATAACCTGTTAAAGGAATGTTCCAAACCATTAAATGTCTCTCAAAATGGATAAAAAGTGTAAGATATTATTTTTTGATTAATAAAAAAAAACACTGTTGTGAAGTCAAAAGCCTAGGGCAGTGGTGGCTCAAATGGGCAAGGCTCTGGGTTACTGGTCGGAAGGACAGGGGTTCAAGCCCCAGCACTGCTGTCGTTGTTGAGACCTTGATGTGTCTGACCCCAGCATCCTAACCGGAATATGTGAAAAAAAATTTTTTTAATAAACACTGAAACACTGTTATAGGAAAACAATCAACTTCAGAATGCTAACAACTCCATAACTTTACACCACATCACCACTTATTGATTATTTCTCACTAACAGCATTATGCTCAGTGTTCTGTTTGTATTCATTTGTTTAGCAGGCTTGTTGGTGTGGCTGTGAGTTACAGAGTCATCAGAGTTACAGAGTGTTTTCCAGTGAACAGCATGCAGTGACAGTCAGCAAGCCTACGTGTAGAGACCTATTCGAGCCACAGCCTCGTTACTTGAGACTAGCAAAGCTGTGTAAACACTACAAAAATGAAAAGTTGCACGATGCCCGGTTGGAACTTATTAGCTTCCCTGAATAACCTATGTTTAGATTATTACAGCCAAACCCAGAAATTTGGCTTGGGCATACTCCTAGATTCAAGGCCAGTTAACCTCTGGAGTCAACAACCAGATCGTCAGGATTTGGACAGTGGTAGTATTTCTTATGGAAAATATATAAATGTCTTATTCATCTGGGTGATACTGAGATGAATTTAAAATGCCTGTAGTAGCATAAAATATATAAAAGCAGAACTTTGATGAATAATGACTAGTACATATAATAATATGATAATAATCATATTTCAGTATCTACAGTACTGTCGAACAGAGTTGAAGAAATGGTTTCATTTGTTTATAATGACTGCATCTGTAGTGTAGTGTAAGTAAAGCCCTATTTGGATCGGATTAGTTTTGCAAATACTGTAATTAGTGCGGGTTCACTCTGACTTTAGGTGTGTCTGGTCAGACATCCTCTGGTACTTAACATCCTGAGACCTGCACTCTATCATTGTGTACACTGCAACATTTCCTCACCGTTTCTCTTTAATAACACCCCATAACGGTGAACTTAATGCCTTCAAACAGGAAGAAGTTTGACAAAACAGTTACACATAATGATCCCTACTGTACATATATAGAGAATATATTGTACAGTAATTGGAAGAAAAGTCCTGTTTCTCTGGGAGATTTGTATTGAACTTTTACTACTACATAACCAGAGCATGCACACATGAGTTTATTCTGATATTCAACCTCCATGATATTTAATATGAAATAAAGCAGAGAACACGTGGGGGGAAGCAGACATTTTAATTAAATTACACAAGTCTAGTGGTTTGGCCAACTTCATGAAATCTTGGGATATTAGTTCTTATTCGACCAAGTCTCACGTTTCCTGAGCTCACTCCCTTTTTTCTTTCTTTCATTTTATATTATTTTTTGCACGTTCAGTTTATTTATTTTGTCTTTTTTAATGATTGAATTTGATTTAATTTGACTTTTGGTTTAATTCCATGTAGAGAATAAATGGATATTGACTTCTGAAGGAAAAATCTAATGTCAAAACACAATTTGTCTTAGGATTTATTTTCTCTAGTGGTAAAATGATTCCTTTTTGTGTTTAAAATCTTTAAAAAGTGTAAAAACTTGAGGATTATAGTGTTCTGGAATAATCTCAGGTCATCAGTTCAACATGTAAAGTTTATTCATTCATTTATCATTAGTAAGAGCTTCATGCTGGGCAGATTAGTGGTGGATCTGAAGCTTATTCCAGAAACACTAGGTGTGGCATAACACACCCTGGATGTGATGCTGGTCCATCATAAAGCACCATGCACACACAAAAAAACATGCACTTTCATACCAAGCAGGCAATTTAGAGTGACTGACAGACATGCATGTTTTAGGAGATGGGAGGAAACCAGAAAGAATAGATTAAACCCACAATGGCAGAGAGGTACGTAAAACTGCACACTTGTCTTCCTTGTCTCTTGGTTCTTAGGATGTAAAATGTGACATTAATTGAGGATCTAGATTAAGACCTTGAAACATGAACATCCAAAACAGCATAATCATCATCATCATTAAGAAAAAGAAAGAAAGAAAATTTGTTGAAATTATCATCCATTTAGCCATTGCGCATTCTTAGAATTATATGTCCATTTTGGTGCATCAAACAACAAATAGTTCTTCATATGTTCTTGGATCATTAATTGCATAAATGAGGGTTTTTCCATTTCAGAAAAGAGTTCTGACTTCAAACTATTTCCAATACAGAAGCACTCAGTTATAGGTTTGAACCCTGAACCTTTAAGAATTGCTTTGGAAGAACAATCGAAGAACCCTGAGTGGTTCCAAAATTTGTAAAAGTGCACCTTTGATGGCCTCGGAACGCAATGACAAAAGCCAGAACTTTGAGTACATGCTGGACTGGGCAAGCCCAGAACTGGCACATTCAGTGTATAAGAATAACAGTATGAATTGCAGAGTCAGCTCCAGAATTATTGGCACTCTTAGTTAAAAACCAAAGTATATAAAATAACTTTGTGGTTAATTTTCTGTTAATCTCACCCTGAAAACATAAAAGAGTACATTTATAGAGTTTTGGCACTCTAGCATTTAGTACTACAGTATGTGTCACCTTTTGCCACTGACATAATAGTGAGTCTGCTCTTATAACTGTTAAGATTAATTAGAGTGAGTGAAGAGTTGAACAGTGTACTCCAACACCAACAAATGCACTGAAACCAATGCACACAAATTGAGCGTAATCCTATGCTGCGTTTGACTCAAGCTTGAAGGCCAGCTGGATAACAGGCTTGAGTTTAGGGAAATTAAAATGAACTTTAAAAGAGTACTCATGCTAATTTACAATCATACATTCAGGAGCACTAAGGACAAAACAGCAATAAAAAAAAATAGAATAAATCAAAAATAATGCACAAAAGAGAAATCAATGTCATGGGGGTGTTCATGAGCAAATCTACAGTAGATGTCTTCAGCTTTGTCTGTATTACACCTTGACCTGTGCTCATACACACAATAAATGCCTCTTGTACTTCATGACTTCTACTTTGTCAGTAGAAACATAATGAAACTATAAAACAGCAGTAAATCAAGCACCAAACTGTTTTGCATATTCTTTTTAAAAAGTTCACTTCACAATGAAACTTTTTGACAGAAACAAATTAAGGTTGCCATGGACCTGTAGACTTCGTTTTATTTGCTAAATTGGATCACACTGCCAAAATGACTTGGCCTCGGCTCAAGGATTCATAAATTGTCTGCTGTTTGGGCAGGAAAACAAAACTACTTGATTTATGCAGTGGGTAAAAAACTTGTCGAAGTTTTCCTGTAAACTTTTTCATTAAAAAAAATATCACAACCTGCCGTGGTGAAGCTCCAGCTCCAAGACCTCCAAGGTCGTTTTTCGAAGCAGCTGGTAAAGTGCTAAATTCACCAAGTGCTGATGGTAAAGAAAACATGTAGCGCTTTCCTTGGTTGACATTCAGGTGGAGGATATACAGTATAGGTCACTCACTGCTTGCTTGGAAATAACCATAGTAGTTTGGATAGTTCTGGATTAAAGGTGTCTGCACAGAAATGAAACCAATCTATTATGAGGACCAATCTCTGCTCACTGAGGAATATTTGACCTAATTGTTGAAATCAGTCAAGTTGACTCAAACAGAAATACTGAAGACAAAAAAGCAAGCAATGGCTAAAGATAAAACTAAATAAAAACAATGAAAACAAAAAAATGCAGTAAAAGTGTAAACATTACCAAGTTGTATGTGAGGAAATCTAAATGGAGGACTAATGATAGAGTAAGAAGTGTATAAAGAGTTTATATGTACAGTTTCACAGTAAAACAAGATAAATGCCATTTTCTTACTTTTCTTCATCTTCGCAAATTATAATTATATAAATGCATTTTAGAAGCTTTGATGTTATGAGCACTTCGCGTAGCCTCCTGATTCTCGAGCAAAAGCCGACGTGCCATGATGTAGGTGCTTCCTGTGGAATACAGCAGCTGGTGTTTATGTTTTGAATGGGCTCACAGGTTTTTTGGAGAATGTTGAAGCCTTTGCAGTCACTCCAGTAGTAATGAGTGACCATGACACATTCTGTGAAACAGGACATTATGCAATTTGGATGTTGTTTGAATACCATGCTATATACTTAACTAGAGGTTACCTGCATGCAGATCCTGATGCCTGCATGCTACTGTACCATCATGCTACTGTACTCTAGTGTTGTTGTAGATGCTCTGCAGTCTGATCCAGGGATTCAGTAGCTATGAGTTCAGCCGTAGTCCACACTGCCTACTGTTACAGATGGCGAAGAATGCCTGTGATATGCTGACAGTATGATATGAAATTTGATGATGACACTGCCTACAGCCTCCCTGTGAAAACACTGGCCACCACGCAAACAGAATTTCTGTTTAATATATATTGTATAGATATCAAAACAACGTGAGATACTGTAGTGTAAGCACTGGGGTAAAGCAGAGAAATAATGTAACAATTATTTAAAAACTTAAACTATGCACAATCAATTTGTGTACAAGAGACATGGGATGCCTTTGGTTACCTGTACTACTGTATGATAGGGAACCGTATTGAAGTAAAACTGAAACTGGTAGAGGAGAAGTCAGATGATGATGTAAACTGTAGTTTTTATATTGGTTATAATATTTCTGTGACACAAAATATCAGTGTGCAATATTTCTTGCTCCATTTGGGAATGTTTTTCTCAAAACTGCAAAATTAATTTATGCCATTTTGCTGTCAAACTGTTCATATATCACCTTGATTAACATACTGTAGTGTTTGTGTTTTGTTACATTTTTTATCAATGAAAAATTATTAACAACAGAATAGTGTGATGATGGGTTACTGGAGCTACATCAAAATCATTAAATTTTTAAAACAACAGCATGTCCTGAAGTGTTTTATTCCTTTTACACCACAGTAATTTACCAATCAGTAAAATTCATTTAATTAAAGAATGTCACTTTGTACCTTTTATCTGTTTGCAGACACATTTAACACGGTTCATGAAACTAGCTGCCACTGATGTTACATGAATAATAATAATAATAATAATAATAATAATAATAATAATAGTACTTATCAATTTAAGTTGATATTGTTATGGGGCACTGGTGGCTCAGTGGTAAGGTGTTTCGCCTGCCATACGGAAGGCCTGGGTTCGATTCCAGCCAGTGCCCACACCCCAGCCACTGGATGCAGTGCCGGTCCCAAGCCCGGATAA